>CAUYRH010048828.1:0-14052 GCA_963574655.1 Perodicticus potto | reverse complement strand
GGCAAGACCTTTCCAGCCTGCAGTCCCACTGTTGCCCCACCCACAGCCGCCAACAGGATCAGACCGAAAGAACAGACGCAACCACTTGCCCAGTCTCTGCTGCTTTTGCCTTCCTCAGGGTGTCCAGAAGCCTCACGCTGTCTCCCTGTGGCCCCAAGGGGAAGTTCCTGGGTAGATCCCACCTGCCAGAGATGCCTGAAGTCCTCTCTCCCCAGTCTCACTGTGCCCAGCCGCAAGGAAGCTGTTACTCGGCTGCCATCTTGCTCCACATTCTCACTCTGAAACTTTTGATCAAATTCCAACGCCCACAGTGGCGAAAGGACTGAAAATGTCCACTGGACATTCGAAAAACTAGATACTCAAGGAGGGAGGGTCAATATGGCCACTGGAAGTAGCTTCTGAAAGAGGCTCCTGTCCAAAAGGAATGATAACGTCCAGAAAATGCCCCATTAAGCTTAAGACAGGGAGCCCAGCCTAGGGAGAAATGATAACTGCAGCTCACCTCTGCTAAGACAAGATGTGACTCCAAGAAAGCAAGCTTCAAGTACAAAATTCATCTGAAAAGAAAAATGTCCATCCCCTCCCCCAATGAAGCTGTGATTTCTCTCTCTCTCTCTCTTTTTTTTTTTTTCTGTTTCCTATCTTTTCTCTCTTTGTTTGCTTTTGTGGACTTTCTGCAGATGAGCGGTGAACTTGGACCTCTTCTATCAACCCATAGGAGAGTGATGTGGGAAGTGGGGACTACTAACTCAGAGAGAACCTGCTGTGACTCTGAACATGCTCTTCCTAGACAGAAAAATTGAAATAAAGTATTCCCTGCCATTCTAAACTTTCAGTACACCCTTCCATCCTTACCTGAAGAACTAGAAGCCTAACCCCTGCTGAGACTAAGGGAGGAAGTTCTTGACCAAAGAACCCCCTACCTATCTGCCAGACCAAGCGCCCCACCCGGCAAGAGACTCCAGGGACCCCGCCAAGCATCACCCCCCCCGCATGACCCCAGCCAGGGATGATCTTGGCCAGGGACAATGCTGGCAAATTCACGTGGCCCCTGGCTGCTGACTCTGGGTCTCCAGCCTCGACCCACCCCCAGCCAGGGACTCTGCCTGCAAAATCACGAGGCCCCACGCCACGGACCCCAGGCCTCCACCCACTGCCCACTCAAGGCCAGGTACTCCACCGGCAATCCCGTGCCGTGGACCTCAGGTCTCTGGCTGCCACACAGCCCCAGTGAGGGACTCTGCTGACAACCATGAGCGGCCCTGTGCAGCGCCAACCCGGCCACTGCCCACCCCAGTGTGGAACTCCAGGAGCCGCACAATCCTTGAACTCCCTGCAGTGCCCTCCCTGCCTCCACACCAGCCCTGCCTGTCTGGCCAGGGACTCTGGAAGGTGACCGACACGCGCCCTCACTGTAGCACCTTACCTGCCTCTGGGTGGAGCCCTTCTCCCTGCCAGAGACTGCAGGAACTGAGAAATCTCTTTGCCAAAGCCAACAGGCGCCAGGCACTCCCTGAACCATGGGCACCACCCCATGTCCTTCTGCTGTATGCATGTGAATCACGCTCTGGAGGTGCTCCCATTGCCAGAACTCCCTGGCTGGGGCAGTCCCAGAGGAGCTACACAGGGTTACTCCCTACAAAGATCCAGCAACAATACAGTGATCCCGCTGGGATCTAATCTTGGAGAGACACCTACCCAACTCTGAAGACGACCAGAGGCAACAGTGAAAAGCAATCAAGAAGTGGAATCAACAAAGAAAATAAAAAAAGAAGTGGAATCAACGGAAAAACTCTGGCAATATGAATAATCAGAGTAGATCAACTCCCCCCAGGAACGATAAGGCAGACACAGCACAAGATCCAATGCATAAACAAATGGCTGAAATGTCAGAAATCGAATTCAGAATCTGGATAGCAAATAAGAACAATAGAATGGAGGAAACAATGGAATTAGTATTTCAAGAAGTAATCCAAAAGATGTCTCAAGAATTCAACAATTTTAAAAACAAAATGACCAAAGATTTTTACACATTGAGACAAGAAGTTGCAGCCCTCAAACATCTGAGAAATACAGTAGAATCCCTCAGTAACAGAATGGAGTAAGCAGAAGAAAGGATTTCTGATATTGAAGATAAAGCTTTCGAATGCTCCCAAACATTCAAAGAGGAAGAGAAATGGAGGGCAAAAAAATAGATCACTCTTAGAGAGCTCTGGGATAATCATCTGCATGCCTTTCAAGATCCTTAATTAATACCTGATGTATTGCCAAACCCATGTAAGACAAGGTTTCCTCAGGAGTATCTCTCAGTTCCCTTGCTATACTTGGTATCAAGTTAGTTATTTCATTGTCTTTTGTCAGTTATTTAAAATCTACCAATATACTTCCTTTTCCATTTCATCCTTGTCATATAAATCAATATGCTTTGTGAAAATTTCTTCAAATGCTTGAATCTTCTCAATAAAATAAAGCTATCACTGTAAATTTACAAGAAAGAAAGTTCCTAGCCTTTATGTGGTATAAATTTATCCAATGTTGATAGAAGTAGCAAAGACTGTGAGGTTTGTCCAGAATTATGTTTTCCTGTGGCTTTACTCAAGTTAGGTCTGTGTTCTCTTTCTCTCCATTTTCCTGAAAAGTTCCTACTACTTCTTCCTGTTTTCCAGCTTTGAAATTTTCCTCATCCAAAACCTCTGACTCTATGCTCTCCATTCATGTCTCAACTAAAGTCCAAGCTTCATCTAAATTCCATTTTGGTATATCTGTTCACATATAACTTTTGACTTAACTACATTAGTTAAGTCTTCTTTGGATAAGATGCCTTGCCAACAACATAAACAGTTGATTTAACACATATTTTGTATGTTACATATATGTTATATTCTTAAATTCTAAACATAAAAAATATTACTAAAAAAACATAAGAAATGTAAAATATTTCTACTATTCTTTAAGTGGATCATCATAAATGTCTTTTTTTTGCAGTTTTTGGCGAGGGCTGGGTCTGAACCTACCACCTCTGGCATACGGGGCCAGCGCCCTACTCCTTTGAGCCAAAGGCACCACCCATGTCTTTTTTTCTTTTTTTTTTTTTTAATTTGAGACAGAGTCTTACTTTGTCGCCCCTGATGGAGTACCATGTTGTCATAGCTCACAGCAACTTCAAACTCCTGGGCTTAAAGCAATTCTCTTGACTCAGCCTCCTGAGTAGCTGGGACTACAGATGCCTGCCACAACACCTGGCTATTTTCAGAGGCAGAGTCTTTCTCTTGCTCAGGCTGGTCTTGAACCTGTGTGCTCAGGCAATTCATCCACCTCGGCCTCCCAGAATGCTAGGCATGAGCCACTTTGCCCGGCCTCATCATAAATATCTTCATCCTCACTATTTTCATGTTGAAGACATGGCTGAGGAGGAGAAAAGGGAGGAAGCATTGGTTTTATTGTCTCAGGGTGGCAGAGGTGGAAGAAAATTCACACATAAGTGCACTGGAACAGTTCAAAACTATTATTCAAGGGTCAACTGTATTTAGGAAACTGTAAAGATTCCACTAAGAAACTGTTAGAACTATATAAAGTCAGTAAAGTTACAAGATAAAAAATCAACATACCAAAATCTGTACTGTTTTTACACATTAATAGTGAATCATGTGAAAGAGAAATCAAGAAAATAATCTCACAAGAGCTACAAAACAATAAGATACACAGGAATACATTTAACTGAGGACATGAAAAATCTCCACACTGAAAACTATAAAACACGGATGGACATGACCGAAGAGGAAATAAATAAAAGCAAAGATATCCCATTTTCATGAATTGGAAATCTCCATACTTCCCAAAGCAATCTACAGATTCAATGAAATTCCTATCAAAATATTAATGGCATGCTTTGCATAAATACAAAAATATTTCTAAAATTCGTATGAAATCACAAAAGACCCTGAATTGCCAAAACAATCTTGAATAAAAAAAAAATCTGGGGGCATCCTACTACCCAACTTCAAAAAATATACAAATTAACAGTAACCAAATCAGCATGGACCTGGCATAAAGATAGAAACATAGACCACTGGAACAGAGTAGCAAGCACAGAAAGAAATTCATGCATGTATAAATGATTTTTGACAAAGATACAAAGAACATATGTTGGGGAAAGGATAATCTTACATAAATGGTGATGGAAAAATTGGACCTCCATATGTAGAAGATTGAAATGGGACCTCTTTTGACATATATAAAAATCAACTCAAAATGGATTAAAGACTTAAATCTAAGACCTAAAGCTATGAAACTACCAGAAGTAAACATAGGAGAGTCATTTCATGATAGTAGACTGGACAGGAATCTTTTGAATATGACTCCAAAAGCAAAAATAGGTTGGGGGTGGGGCAGGGGCAAGTGTAGCCTCTTTGCCTCATTGTCACAATGCACATGCCCCCTGGCACCATGAAGATCTGGATTTCAGAGCACGTTTTTGACCACCCATGGGAAACTGTTACAACAGCTGCAATGTAGAAATACCCAAACCCTATGAACCCAAGTGTGGTTGGAGTTGATATGTTAGACAGACACGTAGATCACTCTAGAAAGTTGCACAGCCATAGACTTCTCAGCACAGAGTGGGGACTGCCTTCCATTGTGAAGTCTCTTATTGGTGCAGCAAGAACCAAAACATATGTGCAAGAACTTTCTGTAGTTGATCCTGTAGAGAAGACAATGGAACTTACATCTACTAATATTTCATTTACAAATATGGTTTCAGTAGATGAGAGACTTATATACAAACCACATCCTCAGGGCCCCGAAAAAACTATTTTGACTCAAGAAGCCATAATCACTGTGAATGGAGTCAGCCTTAGCAGTTACCTTGAAGGACTGAAGGCAAGTACCATATCTTCAAATGCTAGTAAAGGCTGAGAAGCAATGGAATGGGTAATACATAAATTAAATGCTGAGATTGAAGAACTGACAGCTTCAGCAAGAGGAAGCATAAGGACTCCGATGGCAGCGGCAGTATTTGTAGAAAAATGATAATGAAAGTTTGTAGACAATGTTGGGTCCCCCAGGTCTTTATAAGCTGGCAATATATTTATTTGTTATTTAAAAAACACAACTATATTTCAGGTATAATTTTTTTTAATAAGCTGATGTAAGACTATGTGACTTTTCATCAAAACAGAGATGCAGGGCTTCTAAATAAAAGGGATCATCTAAAATTAGAGTTGTTTGAAATGACTGTCTAATTTTGAGGGTTCCAGTATCGATGTGAAAAATTAATAGTTTTTTTTTAAGTACTTGGAAATTGGTATTGACATTTAATCTCCTAAGGTAGAATTTTAAGGCTTTTTATGTACTGAAGTTCTACCAGACTTTGGACCAACCCCAGAACAAAGCAGAGTCACCTTTTCCATACACACAATCACCCTGCTGCATGAGGGAACTCACGTTACAAGAAGAAATTATGGATTTTTAAAAGATAGTAATTTGTATAAAATAACTTGCTCTGTTAATAAACTACCATTGAAAACCAGTGTTTTAGTTTTGTACTTAAATATTTTTGGCATGAAAATTACCTCTAAAGTAATATATGGCAGAAGTTAACGCCAACATTGCTGGTGGGATTGCAAACTAATACATCCGCTTTGGATTTAACCTATTTTAGTAATTGATATTCACAAATTCCCATTCTGTAAAAAGCTATCTTAATTATTTTGAAAGTTAATTTAATTTGTTTATCTTATGGAACTAAAAAGTTATTGTGATTACCTCTGATCCAATGACAATACCACAATCCCATATTTGATAAAAGTAAGCACAATATTTAAGAATGTGAGTATTTTGGAGTTATCATCGATTGTTAGCTAATATTCTAATGTGCTTGATTTTGTCAAGAAGGCAGGGTTGATCTTGAGTTGTACAATTATTAATTCATCCAGTACTTAAGTACTTATGCACAAATGTTATATTCAAGGTGATGTTAACAGTTGTGTAGTGTTTAAAAATTATTCAGAAGTAGATATTTTCCTTAAGGAGCTTCTATTCTCATAAAGAAAGTTATTCATGTAAGTAACAATAGTCATCTTAGACTATATTACATAAAATAATTATATTACATGAATAACATGAAATACATGTTATTACTAAGGCATAAGTAAGGTACTATGAGGGTTGAGGGGAGACAGGGAAAGGTTACTTCTAGCTGATGTCATGAAGAGAGGCTTTGAAATAGCACCTGAGTTGGGTGTTACTGAGGAGTGGGGAGAAGAAGCAGCCTCCATCAAGGGCTGGATGTGAGCAAAGGCCTGAAAACTAGAACATTGGGACATTATTTGGAACAGTGCGCCTGGAATCTAAGTTACTACACAGGGAGTAGTGGGAAGTTATGAATAACTGTGTGAAGATAGAGTATTGAATGACATGACAAGGGGTTTGGAGTTTCTTTATGTGTTGAAATAGGGAGCCACAGGGGGAGGAGCATAGTAGAGTTAAAATCATGTTTTAAGAAGTTTAATACAGCCTCATTGTGTAGAAGATTTGAAGGGGGAAGATCTGAAGAGGAGAATCAGCAGGGCTACTGCACAACTCATCTATAAGGCCACGAGGGTCTGAACAAGAAGGCACAGAGAGTTTGGAGGTCAGAGATACCAAGAGCTACAATGGCAGGACCTGTACTGGTGACGCACAGGTGCAGGAGAGAGAGAGTCAATCGAAATGCAAGGCTTTAAGTCCAGGTAACTGACCGGAGAGCAGAATCACACATGGAAATAGGAAATTAAGGTGAAGGAAGAAAGAGTTTGGGAGGAAGAAATGATGGATTCACACTAAGTCTGAGGTGCCCCTGGGACAAGTAGGTGGACTTATCAGTAGGTGCTGGAAAGTTGGATGGAGATGGTTGAGGAGTCGGAGCTGGAAATAAAGATGTGGGAGTTTTGGAAGGGAGATGTTTTATGAAAAGGAAAGGAGGTCTAAGAACAGATACTCTATGAAGTACCTACATTTAAGGGGCATAGGAGGAGGAGGGCGCCCATGTAGAAGTTTATTTAGGGGTCAGTTATATATTATTTATAATAGAGCTTGATATCTGGACCACACAACTGAATGGAGCAAGGGAGGAGCATGTGTCACTTCAAATAAACAGATAATGAGGGGCAGTCTCTGCATCATGATACCGCAAGTTGTAAGAGATTTAGTGATCCTGCAGTCCAAATACTTCGTTTTACATGTAAGAGTCTGAAACCCAGAGAGGTTAAATGACCTTCTTAGTAGCAGAGTAAAGACTAGTGGGCAGATCTTGCTTCCCAGTCCTGGGCTCTTTTTACTTCTCACTGTCTCTACGAGAGATAGAGAGATAGAGAGAGAGAAAGAGAGAAAAGGGAAAACATGATTGTCGGTATTTAGACAAGGATAAAAGTAAATGAAAATAGAAGCTGTTATATTACCTGACCAAAAAAAGGAGATAAGTATTTTCCTAAATCAGCCGAAACAACTGAAAGAGGCAAGTTAAAAGCATTGATGAGTGAATTCAATTAGGCAAATGTTTTCTGATTAATTCTACTAAAAACTGAGCATCTTATAACTTCGTGACTAGCTTTGTGGCCATTTTCAATGCTTAGGGTATGAAAAGAGCAATGGTAGAAGTTGTTTATTTGAATTAAATGCTCTCAACAATGCAGAGCTGGATGGTGATGTGCCAATAATGGTAACCTTGAAAGAAATGGATGTTCCCCATCAAAATACCAATGATATTCTCCACAGAAATAAATATAAAAAATAATCTTAAAATTTATACAGAATCACAAAAGACCCAGAATAGCCAAAGCCATCCTGCACAAATAGAACAAAACTGGATGAATCACATTGCCTGACTTCAAATTATACTACAGAACCATAGTAACCAAAATAACATGCCATTGGCAGAAAAACAGACACATAGACAAACGTAAGAGAGAGAGAACCCAGAAATAAATCCACACATCTATAGTGAACTAGCTCACCTTCAACAAAGGTGCCAAGAGCACTCAATGGGGAAGGGACAGTCTCTCCAATAAACGGTACTGGGAAAACTAGATATTCACATGCAGGAGAATAGAATTGGACCTTTATCTCTTGCTAGACATAAAAGAAATCAAATTAAAATGAATTAAAGACTTAAATCTAAGACCTGAAATTATAAAACTACTAAGAGAAAATGCATCAGGACTTTGGGCAATGATTTCTTGAGTAATATCTCCAAAGCACAGGCAACCACAGCAAAACTGGACAAATAGGATCAAATTTAAAAGCTTCTTTACAGCAAAGGAAACAATTAATGAAGGGAAGAGACATCCCACAGAATGGGAAAAAATAAAATAAAATAAAATAAAATAATATTTTTAAATTACCCATCTGACAAGGGGTTAATTGCTAGAATATACAAGGAGCTCCAACATCTTAATGGGTTGAATATAAAATAATCTGATTAAAAATGGGCAAAAGATATGAGCAGACATTTCCCAAAAGAAGACATACAAATGGCCAACAAGTATATGAAAAAATGCTCACCATCATTAGTCATCAGAGAAATGCAAATCACTACTGCAATTAGCTATCCACTCACCCCAAGCTAAAATGGCTTTTATAAGAAAGGCAATAATGAATGCTGGCAAGGGTATGGAAAGAGGGGAATCCTCACACACCATTGGTGGCAATGTAAATTAGTGCACCACTATGGAGAACAATATGAAGGGTTCCCCAAAACTGAAAATAGAACTATCATGTGAGCCAGCAATCCCACTGCTGTGTAAATGCTCAAACAAGAGGAATTCAGTATACCATAAAAATATCTGTTCTCATATGTTTTTGCAGCACTATTCCCAGTAGCCAAGATTTGGAATTGACCTAAGTGTCCATTAATGGATGAACAGATACAGAAATTGTGACACACACACACAATGGACTATCATATAGCCATAAAAAGAATGAAATTTTGCTATTTGCAACAACATGATGGAGCTGGAGAACATTATGCTAAGTGAAATAAGCCAGGAGCGGAAAGAAAAATCTTGCTTGTTCTAACTCATATGTGGGAGCTAAATATTAAAACAATTAATCTCATGTAGACTTAGAGTAGAATGATATTTACCAGGGCCTGGGAAAGGTAGTGGGGGTGGGGAATAAAGTGATGATGGCTAGTGGGTACAAAAATATAGCTAGATAGAATGAACAATATTTATACCACAACAAAGTGACTATAGTGAGCAATGAGAATGTTCCTAACACAAAGAAATGATAAATCCTTGAAATGATGAAGGGACGGATACCTCAATTACCCTGATTCTATTAATGCGCACTGTATGCCTGTATCAAAACATCACATATAATGTATACATGCTGTATAAATATATAACACTAGTATGTACTCAGAATAACTGAAAATAAGAAATTTTTAAAAAACAAAGGGAAGGTATGTGCTAATAATATTCCCAGAAAAGAATCCTGGGCATAGATAAATTTCAATGAAAATCGATTTTAAAAATTCTTCAAAAGAATTCTTGAAAAGATCCTTGAAGAAAGAGCCAACATTTTAAATAGGGAAGACAGATAAGAAAGAATGGACAATTTACAAATGGAAACATAGGCACAATTAAAACTGATGTTGGGTAAGAAGGAAAGAAAGGTACTATGAAAGAATCAGACCAAATAGTTTACTTTCGCTAAGAGCTTCCCAATTAGTTCATGGAACCCAGCATCAAGAGGGTAGCACCTGTTTGTAAAAATGTCAATAAGGTCTAAACCCAGGGTGATGTGAAGATGTGTAACTCATGAAAAGCACTGTGCAAAAAGAATATGTGTGTGTGTGTGTGTGTGTGTGTGTGTGTGATGCTGGGAGCAAGCAGATAAAGGCAATAAAACTACTGCTGAGAAATATACTATAATGTTAGAACGATGGTGACAAAATACAGCTAATCTACTCCTACTCTACTTTCACATTTTTGATTAAGGAGAATAATCTTGATCCTACAGAGTAGAACAAAAATGTTTAAAGGGAAATTGAAGCCCAAGAGAAAATAGAACACCAAAGACACAGCGACTGTAGTGTTCTGTCTCTGATGAGTTTCATTTCAGGAGGCAGCAAAATTTATAGGCGTGACAGACAAACAAAGTTAAGTAATCTCCTTGGAATCTTGGATGAGGTGAAAAGATATCAGAAAATTGAAAATGTCAAATGCTCCAATTTTTTGAACAAGGAAAAAGGTGAATTATGGATATTTAAAGACTGGCGAAAGTGTTAATTCTTAGCAAAGTTGTAGAATAAATTACACTTAGACAAGGAATATGGAATTTAGAAAAGAAATGTCTGCTCAGTAGCATTCAATTATTAAAAACCAAAGCGTTTAAAAAACCTACACTATTTCTTGTTGCTTAATTATTTCAAGATCTATAGATGAGGAAGATAATACTGATAATCATAATCGCTAACATTTACTGAAAAAAGTTTTTGTGTTAGGAACTACTTAAAGTTCACCAATGTATCAATTCTAAATCTCTATGAGATAGGGATCATGTTTATTTCCATTACATAGGTGAAGAAACCAAAGAATGAAGATATCTAGATTGTGGAAATACGGTATATTTGGTTTCACAATAGATTTTGACTGTTTCTTACTTTATTCTTTTGGAAATTGGTGAAAATATGAACAGAAAGGAATATTTATTCAAAAGTGACTATCTTAAAACGTTTTTAAAACAGATGCCCTGTAGGAAGATAAATAGAAAACCAAAATTAAACCTAACAAACAAATACATAGACATATTGTGGTATTTATCTGTTTGTTTGTTTATTTATTTATTTATTGATGGAGTCTCACTCTGTCCCAGGATGGAGGGTGGTGGCACCATCATAGGTCACTGTAACCTCAAAATTCTAGGCTCATGTGATCCTCCTACCCCAGCTTCCCAAGTGGATGGTACTATAGGTGTGCACGGCCATGCCTGGCTAATTAAAAAAATATTTTTGTAAAGAGGTCTTTCTGTGTTGCCCAGTCTGTTCTTGAACTCCTGGCCTCTAGAGATCTTCTCGCCTTGGCCTCTCAAAGTGCTGGGATTACAGCATGAGCCATCCCCTGGCCTTTGCTAACCTTCTGAATCCAAATTTATAGGATGAATTTGGGATAGGGTGGAAGTTTTATGCTAAAAACCACTTCTGGTGGCTCGGCGCCTGTGGCTCAACAGGCTAAGGCCATGTACACCTGAGCTGGTGGGTTCAAATCCAGCCTGGGCCCACCAAACAACAATGCAACCAACAATGCAAACAATAGCTGCAACCAAAAAATGGCCAGGCGTTGTGGCGGGTGCCTGTAGTCCCAGCTACTTGGGAGGCAGAGGCAGGAGACTTGCTTGAGCCCAGGAATTCGAGGTTGCTGTGAGCTGTGATGCCACAGCACTCTATCCAGGGTGACAGCTTGAGGTTCTGTCTCAAAAAAAAAAAAAAAAAAAAAAATAAATAAATAAAAAAACCACTTCTGGTGACTTTAGTGACCAGCCAGATTTGGAAAGCAATGCAATAAAAGAACGACCAAATCAAGATTTTGAAACATCTTGGAGCGATGAGTCTGAATTATGATCAATTTTATTATTAATAAGAATAGACTATAAAACTTTATAGAATTTGTTAATTGTAGAATATTTAGAAAATTCAGACAATTTTAAAGAAAAATGTAAAAAATCACCCATAATTCTACTACTTTAGAAATAAGGACTGGCAATAATTTGGTGTGTTTTATTCCAAATGTTTTTCAATATACCCAAACCAGATATATGTACACATGCTTTCATAAACACACATGCTCAAACTAAACAGAGACGTGTATATACGGTTTGGGGTTCAAATATTTTTTGTACTTACTATTATGCCATGGTTATTTCCCATGTAATTAAGTTTTATTAAAAATAAAAAATTAAATTATATTGAAAATATCATTGCTTATTTAATTATGCTCCTCTTTCCTGGATTTTAGGTTGTTTTGCATATTTTCCTATTATAAATAATTGTGTAATGAAGTTTCTTGCATTTCCATTTTAGGCCACTTTTCTGTGATTATTTCCTTAGGATAGGCTTCTAAAAGTCGGTTACTAAGTCAAGGGGTATAGATGTTTTAAAAATTATTGATACAAATTGATAACATACTTTAATGAAATGTTGCTTGGATGCATATTTTCAGAAAACAGTGTCCATTGTCTCTCTTACTAATTATGAACATTTCAAGTAAAAATATTTCACCAATTGGAAAAAAATAAAGTAGCATTTCAGTGATACTTTAATGAGATTTATGAAATTAGTGTGGCCAAATATTATTCATAATTTTCTTGGCTATTTGTAAGAGGTATTTATTTTTTTACCTTGACTATTTGTAATGTCAATTCATTTTTCTGTAAAGCATTTCAATTGTTCACTTAATAATTTGTAAGAGTTCTTGAAATTAGGGATTGTAACTTTTTATTTGCCATATGAGATGTTAATACTTTTTCTTATTTGCCTTTAAATTGTATTTATGATGTCTTTAGAAGTACTGACATTTTTTTTCTATTGCTTGGATGTCTTTAATATCATTTGTTATCTGAGATCCAGGAATTACTCATACACATTTTCTTCCAGTTCTCTAAAGATTAAAAAAAATTTCTGTAATATGAATATGTAAGCTGAATTTATTTTGATTTCTGGTAGATGCTGAGGACCTAATTGTTTTCCTAAAGTTTTAACTAATTATCTGAAATTTTATCAAAGAATATATTGACTTAGGAATGTAACTTTTATTATTTACCACATTTTAAAATGTACATTATGGTCTGGTTCCAATCTGTACAGTTTGTCTCATTATTAATTTTGGCACTAATACTACACAGTTTAGATCATGAGTCAATAAGGTAAATTAACATTGCATTTGGCCAGCTTTTCTTTATTGATTTTTATCAAACATGACTTGATTAATAGCAATAACTTATTTTTCTAGTTGGACTTGGGAATTCTTTTATTTATTTATTTATTTTTTAGAGACAGAGTCTCACTTTATCGCCCTCGGTAGAGTGCTGTGGCGTCACACAGCTCACAGCAACCTCCAACTCCTGGGACCACAGGCACCCACCACAGTGCCTGGCTATTTTTTCGTTGCAGTTTGTCTGGGGCCAGGTTTGAACCCTCCACCCTCAGTATATGGGGCTGGCACCTAACCCACTGAGCTACAGGTGCTGCCTGGACTTGGGAATTCTTTTCCTAAATTCCAATAGAAACAAAATTGAAAAATGAACTAATTCCTTATTTCTCTTCGTTCTCCACTAAATCAAAGAAATCAACCAACCAACCAACCAACCAATCATAAAACAAATGAATAAAACTATACCTCTTGAGGGAATTAAAAAAATAATGATCACTAATAATAATGATGATCACTATCCAGAATAATTAGAGATTGATAATACTATATATGATTTGAATCTGCATGATTTACTATAGTTCACATGAAATTGAGATAAATTTTACATGTTTAATAATATACATTTTTTCTCTCAATATTTGATGACTATAATGATATACCATGTGATTAAATAAGTCTTCTAAGTTATTTCTACTGACTCTATATTGTTTCATCACACACACACCTCCCCACACCCACTGTATCTATTAAGCTAATCTCTATTTTTGGCAACAGAGTTTGTTTCTACTTTTGTACCATAAAAAATGATTCTGTTATATCATGAATGTCTTAGAATGTGCATCTTCATGTGAATCTCTTATTTGTTTTTGTGTTTCTCGTAATGAAATTCTAGGGCAAAGGATAAAACAATATTTGAGTGTTCTTAAAGCCAGTTGCTATTGTCCCGTATTAGCAATTTTTATGCTTTTACTAGGAATGAATGAGAATGCTTCCTTAGGGATTTTTTTTTTTTTTTTGAGACAGAGCCTCGAGCTGTCACCCTGGATAGAGTGCTGTGGCATCACAGCTCACAGCAACCTCCAATTCCTGGGCTCAAGCGAGTCTCTTGCCTCCGCCTCCCAAGTAGCTGAGACTACAGGTG
>CAUYRH010048825.1:0-20674 GCA_963574655.1 Perodicticus potto | reverse complement strand
GTGTCTGTGTGGTGGTGTCCTGACCACACGTCAACCCACGGCTGCACTTGTCCTCCCCCACTCAGCAGACCACTGGATCATGCTATAAATTCCTATTCTTGGTTCTCTTGCAGCCCTTTCCTGTACTTCTGCTTTTTGCATTTTCTAAAATTAGTTTACATTATAATAATTTCTACATTTATAGCTCTAATTTGCTACAATTCTGTCTTCCAAGTAGAAGTTTATTGATCACATGTTGTGGCATTAGCTGTGTGTAGATGGAATGGCCACACCCCCCGCTGTCCAAAATCTCGTGTCTGCTGAGGACATAGAAAAGAAAATCTCTGAAACGGAGTGTAAGTGCCATGACCGATACGTAACAGAATGCATGGGAGTTGAGAGCGGGGCTAAGATAACCTTCACGTGAGGTAATAGTGAGTCAGAAAAACTTCACTCTGCCAACAGCCCCACCTGCACTCTCTCATTTAAACAATTTGGGGTGGAATTCTACTTCCCGGGGGAGTTTAAGTCATATTTATGATCTTTCATAATCAGATTTCTTCTTTCCTGGTTCTCTGTGCAAACCTCTGCCCTCACATTCAGCCCTGTGTGCATTCACCTGTGGGTGCCACAGGCCCGTGTGTGACTTTACGAGACTGTGAATTCTTTTGGGGCAAGTGCCACCATCTCCTCAGAGTCACACCCACAGGTGTTCCACTAAGTGACTGAGGGACCATAACACTTGGGACAGGAGCTTAGTAACTGGGTTGACATAGACTAATTCATGTGTCTAGACACATTTTTTTCCTCAGAAGTAAAAGGTATGTTGCAGTTTTTAGTTGGAATATATGATTGTTCTTGTTACTGTATAAAGTCCATAACTACGTGAAAGAGAGACTGTGAGGGTAGACGAGACAGATTTACAAGCTGGAGAAAGAGGACGTGTCAGGATATGGGAGAATGATTAGGGGGAAGTGGCTAGAGTGGGAAGCTGGGGGGTGGAAGGTGGCAAAGTGAGACACACAGTGACAATGAGCCATTTAAAAATAACTTGTCCCAAAGTGCTGGCTATTCATCTTTGCTGAGAAATTCTACATCTTTGGCTTACCTTTGGGGAATGTGGAGACTTAGGCTAGGAAAAAAGTAGACTAAATACAAGTTTCCATGGAAACAATTATCATAAAATATCGATCAACAAAGATATTAGGAAGCAGGAAAGGAAAGAGATTGTTGTCATGGAAACATGGACAATTAGAGACGAGCTCTTGAGATTCCTTCTCATTTATTTTAGCCAAACATCTGATTAAAGTTCCTATAGCTTAGATTGTAGTTAATTTTTAAAAATTCCTAACTATTTGTTTAAAAACATTTTTTCCTATCTTGGAAAGTTAATATTTACAGGAATTTATGGAATATTCTTTGATTTCAGTTTCATAAGATATAATTTTGTTCATTATGCAATCCATTTAAAATCTGACATGTTTTCTGTATCAGGTATGGAAACATTTTGTAAATATGTATCTTTTTAATTTACACTTCCTCTCGATTATAAAGTGATATGAATAATGACACTTTTCGTAAGGAAAGTTAAATTTTTGCTTTTAATTCGCACTGACTAGCAGTATAAAAGACTCTAAAAATATTAAGAGAGGGTCATTGCAAACATTATGATACAGTAAAAGCAGGCTCACTGTTTCTCTAAACAAATTTGTGCAACTTGAATTTTGAGATCTTTTTTGATTAATGATTTTATTTTGCTTATTTTGGCTGTCAACTTACTACAGAAACAGAACAGAATTATTATTAAGCATGATACACCTATAGCTGGAAAATATATAAAGATTACATGATTTAAAAATGCCCTATGTATGTAGAAACACAACCTATAGAAACGTGAATTGATAAAACAAGGTATTAAGCGTTAGTGCTGACTGCAAAATCGTAGGATTCTATTTTAAAGTTCCCTTTGAAGATTTCTTTCTTTTTGCAGTTTTTGGCCGGGGCCAGGTTTGAACCCACCGCCGCCGGTATATGGGGCCGGTGCCCTACTCCTTTGAGTCACAGGTGCCACCCCCTTTGAAGATTTCTGTAGATGATGTATCCTGAAATGATTCTCTACTTTCTCAGTTTTGTGAAAGTGGAATGTAGAGGGCTCCTGGAGAGTGCTGGACTTTTCCCTGTTTAATGAACCCCCATGTGTAATTCACACCCACGTTTTTGACTCAAACTGCCAAGGAAAAGATTTTGCATTTTAATTTTTTAATTTAAATTTTTATTTGTTTACATTTAGACACTTTTTTTGTATTACAGTGTGTAAAGGAATTTTAGCATTAATTTTTTAATGGTATAAAAAATTTTATATAACAAATAATTACAAAACCCAAGAATAGATACAAGGAGCAAGTAATTTTGTGTACTGGTTACAAATTTATGCTACTTATACATCATAGAGGGCCAAGAGCGCTTCCTCCCTGTCAACCTCAGAAGTATCATCTTCTTCAATTTCCACATCGCTGCTGTCTTCTGAAAAGTCACTTTTCTCATCCCAGTAAATCATTGTCCTCAGTTCCATCCGTAACACTGCTGATGCCATGTTTTTTAAATGATTTCACAGCCACCTGCTTCTTAACATGTGATCCTAGAATCCAGTCACAAACCTGGGTGATAGATGATTTATTGATCTGCCCATGGTCAGCTGCCCATGGTGACCGGCTGACGATGTCCATGACGTCCACTCTCTCTCCATCAGGGCCTTGAGGGGTTGTCCGCTGACATGTCGGGAGGCTGTGGGGCCAGCGCGCCCACCAGGGATCACCGCAGGCGGGTTTAGCCTGCCGTGATTGCTGGGCTTCTGTGTTCCAGGGAGTTCCTTTGCATATGGGTATTGTTATCACTTTCTGGAGCTACACTTTCAACTGATGAAAGAGTTAAAAACATTTCTATGGATACACTATGGAAATAGTGCGACCCATGAACAAAAATGTGTGCTTCCACGTCAACTCAGACTGGTCCAATTGCCTTTGTGGAGAATCACTTTCCCCTCCTGTCACCTCTTGTCATCTCTGGTGTTCAGAGTTCATCATTCCAAAAGAGGAGCATGTTTACCTCCTGTGGACGGCCCTCCCTCTATGACTCATGTTTCCTCTATTCGAAAGTGTGTTACACGAAAAGGCTCTGCAGATGCTGTAAGACTGCGTTTTCTGTAACTGAGGAACATACAGCATGTTGATTTTTCATACTCCATGGGCCTCTTGTTTTCTTAAGGTCATATGAGTTTATTAGGTGGGGTAGCCTAGTGGTGAGCCTCCACAACTCTTTCATTTGAAAGGGGCAGAAACTGGGGTGCAGAGAGGTCTGGTGTTGTGCTTGAGGCCACGTCTCCTGTCTATGGGTCGGGGCTCTCTGTGGCATCAGTGCATTTCCAGGCCATGACTTGGCCATGCTTCAGCCTAGAACCCCACCTTCCTTAGGTACCCCAGGGCCCCCCAGATAAATGCACTCAAACAGCCCTCTGTGCAGCGAGCATCCAGCTGGGTCCTTCACTGCACGCTGCTCTTCTACAGAAGTTCTGGAGGTTGGTGAATACCATGGAGGCTACTTGAGAAATAGGGAAAAGCAGTTAGGAAGAGTGGCTTCTCCTCAGTAGCGCAGCCTCCCTCCCCTGAGATGTGCATCCAAATGTTTCCAAGTGGCGGGAGAGGAGCTGATGTCCTCTGTAGCCATTTATGTAGGACCTAACGTTTTTCACATTGTGCAGACATATTCTTGTGATTTCTCTGAGAGAAATTCTGTCACTACCGTGGTTGTACCAATTTTAGTTTGTAGGTTTATCATTTCTTGGTGGCGGTGGTGGGGAGCAGCAGGTAGCTGTGCAGTCCACTAACTGGCTTGATGGAGCAGCCGTCCCTTGTCCAGCGTGGGGACACACCACCTGTGCAATGCTGCCTTTCCAGACGGCCCCATGTGCTGGCTCACTAGGATCCCGTTCTAGGAGCTCCGCCAGGTTCTAGGGACACTGAGACAAATCATATGTGGTCCTGCCCTTGAAGTTTTGTGATCTAGTAGAGAGGAAGGGAAATAAACAGAAAAATGAAGTGTAGTAAGTGATGTAACGAGACAGGAGCTCAAAGCAGACATCTAATGCACATTTAGGTCTTCCTATCAAAGTGGGAATGATGGAAATAAAGTTAAACAAATTGTTAAGCAGCTAAAAATTATCCTGCTGCTCTAACACAAATCGTGTTTCCAGACAGCCATTTCTGCATAAGAGATGTGATACTATCTCTGTATGGTGGTTTGGGGCTGGGTCCTGCCAGACCTCATGATTCTGGAGGACAGGGTCTGTATCAGCTGTGTCTGGTCTGAGTCAGTGTGCCCAGCGGAGTGAACCCTCTGGGTGCATCTTTGTACCTTTTTTCACAAGGTCTCCTTGTCATTAAGAACAAGAGCGAGAGGATTAGGCGGATCGGTGTTTGGTGGAGGTTTTGCCACAAACGGCATCATTTTGGGCAATGACTATTTATTCAAACCCATGTCATGGCATTACAATGAGAATTCAGTGTGGTGGTGTTGGCAAAAATTTGAGAACAGTGCCTGGACAGTGAGGTCTCAATACCATGTCAAAGGCTTTATGAAGCTGTGGAGCTGTGGAAGAGACAGAGAACTGAGCAGTGATGGTCTCCAGAGCCCAGAGCTCCGCACCACCTGCTCCAGGCTCACCCCGTCCCCCAGCTTCCACCTCCCCACCCCAGCCTCCCTCTCCCACTCCCCTCCCCCCACCTCTTCAGCCTCCCCTTCCCTCCCCCACCACATTCTCCCCTTCCCCCACTCCTGCCACCTGCCCCTTCCTGGCACACAGTGAGGCAGCCTGTCTCCCTCTTGTGCTTTTTTGGAAAAGAAAATGCATTTGTGGCCAATTCCAAGCTTTAGATGGCAACAAACCCAGCAGGGAGCCAGATAACAGGATTCTCCCTAAAGCAAACATAAGCTGCTTCAGTAGCAGAGCTCCTGAGCTCCTTCCCTGGCAGCCCGTGGACTGCATTTGTGGACTGCATTTGGGACGCTCAGCCTAGTTGCAGACACTGCCCCTAAGGATTCTAGCAAGGGGGGAGTGTCGGGAGAGGTCTGTGTTATTTAACAATGTGAAAGCCCCATCAGAGAACAAGAGACACTTAGTTGGAGAAACACCATGGCGTGTGTGAGCGCTGTCTCTAGACACACCTGCAGGGACTTTGATGAGTGAGGTGGTCCTGGGAGGCTGCAGAGAGAGTCCTGGGCCATGGCAGGTGCTCCGTGAACACTTGTTCCGGCACAGACAGCCCACACCTGCCTGGGCACAGGCGCCCTGCCCGCTGCAGAGTCACAACCTGTGTCCGAGAAGGTCCTGGAGGTGCGGCTGCTCGTCATCACGGCCTCAGAAGAGCAGCAGGAAGGCCTTGTGTTCAGTAAAGGAAGGAAAACATACCCGAAATATAAAGGAAAACATACCCGTGATTCCTATGGTCAGAAAAATCATCACTGTTTCCCCCCACACTATCTGTGAGGATTTTTATTGTTTAATGCCTTAGATTTAGATCTTTTATCCATCTTGAATCAATTTTAGTGAGTGGAGGAAGGTAGGGTCCAGTTTCACTCTTTTGCATGTGATTATCCATTTCTCCCAGCACCATTTATTGAATAGGGATTCTTTTCCTCAGCGTATGTTCTTGTTTGGTTTATCAAAGATCAGGTGGCTGTAAGAGGTTTATTTCATCTCTTGGTTTTCTATTCAGTTCCAGATGTCTTTCAATGTCTCTATTTCTGTGCCAATACCCTGCTGTTCTGATCACTATGGCTTTGTAGTACAGCCTAAAGTCTAGAATCTGATGCTCTCAGCCGGGACTGCAAACTAATACAACCTTTTTGGAAGGAAGCATAGAGAATCCTCGAAGAACTCAAGCTAGACCTCCCATTTGATCCTGAAATCCCATCACTGGGCATCTACCCAGAAGAAAAACAATCCTTTTGTCATAAGGACACCTGTACTAGACTGTTACTGCAGCTCAATTTACAACCACCAAAATGTGGAAACAACCTAAATGCCCACCAACCCAGGAATGGATTAACAAGCTGTGGTATATGTACATTATGGAATACTGTTGAGCCATTAAGAAAGATGGAGACTTTACTTCTTTTGTATTAACCTGGATGGAAGTGGAACACATTCTTAGTAAAGCATCACAAGAATAGAGAAGCAAGAATCCAACGTACTCAATTCTGATGTAAGGACAATTGATGCTAGTACATGGTGGGGGTGGGGGGAATGGGGGAGAGCTGAGAGAGGGAAGGAGGGAGGGGGTGATGGGTCACAAGGTGTGACACACCTCTTGGGGGTGGGACGCAATTATAGGAGTGACTTTACCTGCAAATACAAGCAGCGTAAGCATTTGTACCCTCAATGATTCCCCAACAATAAAAAAAAGACAAAAAAGGCATCAGTAACACCTTTGTGAGGCATAATGAGGTCAGACTTACTTTTGGTCAATAATTATGTGGTATCCAGTCACACAAAGCTGATAAAGTCACCCTATTTGAGAAGAACTCAGTGAACAAAGATGCTTTGATAAAAGACAGCAAATCTCCTGATCTTTGAGAGCCTACGTTCAGAGAAATACACTTTTTTAGAGTTTATGATAAAATACACAAACCCTAATATTTATCATTTTATCCTCTTTAAAAGGCACAATGCCATGGAATTTAGTACATGATAATATTTTATAACCATTACTATTATCTGTCACCACAAAAGAAAATCTTGTACCAATTAAAGCAGTTGCCCCTCGTCCTCCACCCGAAACCCCTGGCCCAGCAGCCTGCCTTCTGTCGGAATGAACCTGCCTGTCCTGGGCGTTTGTGTGGACGACAGAACCACTGTATATACCCTCTGTGTCTGTTCCTCCCTCCCAGCACAGTGTTCTAGGGCTCATCCACCCAGTAGCACTGACCAGTTCTTCAATTTTTATGTCTGAATAGTTTTCCATAACATAGATATACCACGCTTTGTCTGCTGATAAACATTTGGGTTCTTTTTACCTTTTGAATATTGTGAATAGTTGTGCTTTGGACATTTTCTTGTACAAGCTTTTATTTGAATAGCTGTTTTTAATTGTTGTTTTCAACTGTTTTGTGTACATACCCCGGAAGGCAGTCCTTCAACTCATTGAGGAAAACTCTTCTTCAAGTGACTTTGTATTTGCTGGTTTGCAGAGAGCTTGTGAGATCAGGAAAGGTCATCAGGCCTCATGCTCATTCTTTAGAGATTTAGCAATATCCCCTTTATGCGAAAAAGAAAAAGAATTCCATTCACAATAATGACCAAAATTATAACCTTGTAAATAAATTTGTAGGAACAGTATGGATGAGAGGGGGTTTCTTTATAGTCCATTCACCTGCTTCACCAGGAGCCAGGCTGCTGGTGCCATCCGGACCTCCAGCTGGTCTCTGGCAGTGTACCGTGGGGAGAGGGCCCTGCCACCTTCCAAGTGGGCTGAATCCTGATGTCCACCAAGCAGAAATGTGCTTTCCTGGTTTTCGATTTTTCAGGAGACACTGAAAATCTGTGATCTTCTAAGTTTTCAATTTTAGAAACTCATTCACATTTAAGCAAAACAAAACAAAACATTGGAGGGCCTCCCTGTCCCACCGTGCTGGTCTCATCTTTGGTCCCCAGATGACACAGTCAGCAGATTCCTCTGGGATGTGGGAGACTTTAGGGTGTGGTGATGATTTTTTTTTTTTTTGGCAGCATCTTCTATATAGAACTACTATTGTCTAGAGCCTCCGTGAGTGCTCCATCAGTGAGCTCAACAATGGATTTGTTGATCTGTGGGACTCTCCTGAAATCTTCTCGAGGATAAATTTTTTGATTTTCAGTCCTTCTACCTTTTATTTTGGAAGTGGAGTCAGAGTTCCCCATGAAGGTGGAGGAGTAGGCCCTGGAGTGCAAAGAGAGTCCTGCTTGGCCTGGTTTCTCAGGCCAGAGGAGTCACTATGTGTGAAGTGGCTTTCAGAAGCCCACAAACGGAGTTTAGAGGAGCCCAGGCTGGGAGGACTACATCACCATGGGTCTGTTTCTTTTCAGGCCTTAGTTGTGTCCTCTGGTTCCCAGTGGCCCTCCCAACCCTGACCCCAACCAATTTGCAAATGCCATGTGGGTCAGAAGCCAGTGGGAGAGTGTGGATAGCTGATGGCTTCTGTAGCTGGGGGATTCATGTCCTTATAGCTACCATGAAACATTTCCTGCAATTCAAAATCAAACAAACAAACACACACAAAAAAACATTGGAGGGCCAAACACAGCAAGTCTGGGAGCTGGACTTCATTCAGGGGTGGGAGTTGCTCCTTCAGCTCACTTTTCTTCAGGAGTACCCACCACTCAGATGATCATAAGAGTAATAAAATGAGTAATGTATTTACACTAAAAACTGTGTGTAGGGCTAGGCACTAGTCTAAGCTTTAATTTAATTCTTGGGACGATTCATTGAGGAATGTGATTTCATTGCCATTATTCCCATAGCATCCTTCTCATCGTTCTTCAGCTATTTGCTTATGAACTTGACTTCTTTTACATATTGGAAGCTCCTTGTGGGGCATCTTCCCCAGCACCGAGTCCAGCGCCAAGTGTATGCAGACAGGCTACCTACTGCGGTTATGTGGATGAATGAGCTGTATGTTTCCAAAGCTGTGATTCTGGTCTTCCCTGCAACAGTAAGGAGAGTCTCTAATATTTAAGCTTTTCTGTGTCCTTGAGAGAATGCCATGCACTGTCCATAGCAATTTGGTTATTTTTAAAGGTCGCATTGTGAAGAATTATATCCGCAGACTTGGAAGACAGACTTACTGGTTCCAATCTTGCCCCTCCTAGCTCTGGTTTTAATGCTTTTGGTCAACAACAAACCTCTATGGACCTCACTTTTCTTACCTGCAGGTGGTGACAGTGATGTAATAATGGTCATACTTACCCTGTTCTAAGGTCACCATGCACTCTGTACTGTTCTAAGCAATTTATAGGAATTGTCTCTCCTAATGGCACTTAGCTCACGGGTTCTGTGGGGGATGAGATGCATCGACTCACGTAAAGCGTTGTATTTTGCTTGGCACACTGAACAGCAAGCACAGTTGGCTATTCTCATTAAATACATTTTACCAAGAAAGAAATTGAGTAATAGAACAACTGAGTTGACTGTGTAAGGTTACGTGGTTAGGAAAGTGCTATTGCGGCTACTTTCTTCCTGACCTAGAGATCTCCCTTCAGCCCCTTGCGAGCCTCCATCTCTCTGACCGTCCTCCCCCTTGCCCACCTGTGCAGGGCGACGTGGTTCCTGAGTCCAGTCGGAATCCACCCCCTCTCTCTTCTCTGACCCACTGTGATATTTACTTGGCAGTTCATTTTGTACAAAATTGTGATATTTCCCCCTTATCATTACCTTCAACTATACTTTAAATCTTGTCATAGACTTTTTTTCTGCACCACGCCTAGCACAGGACCGAATATGAAACGCAAATGAGCACTGGAGCCCACAGATGGAACCACTTCCTTAAGTCAAAGAACACTCCTGTTCCCTTGAGTCAGGTCACCTGCAGCTTGTGGGGGGTGGTGGCATGAGGGAGAAAAGGAGACTTACTCTGCCCACCAGCCACTCACTAGCAATTTATTCATTTGAAGAATGTTCTTCATTTCAAGGCTGCTGACAGGCACATATGATAAATTCCCTGTCTCTGAGGAGTTTCACTCAGACACCTGCAGGTCAGGGGATCAACCCTAGTGATCAGAAATGTGACACATTTCACAACCCAACAGCCTACACTTGTCCTCATATATAGATGCTGATTCTCTTTGAATAGAACTGAAAACGAGTGCTCTGAGCCCTCTCCCCCAGAGTTTCCGGGTCTGTCTGTCTTAAACTCCTGCAGACTGAGTCATAGCTGCACAGGTGCCCTGGTAACTGGAGGAAGCTTGAGGATTCTGCCTCTCCCTCTCCGTCCCTATGTTAGCGAACACCTGTGTAGCTCACAGGTTCCATGTGAGATGCCCCACGAGCCTGCTGTGCTCTAACTCCCCCAGGGATACTGTGCAGCGTAGTTAACCACGTGCATTGTACTGGGTTTTGTAAAGCCGCAGGTGATTCAACTCAACAAATGCCCATCGATTATAGACATTTCAGAGAATGCAACACAAACTGAGTGGAGAGAATTGTTTAGAGAAAAGACTCAAGGAGCTACGTCTGCACAGCTCCGCTGATCAGAAGCTAAAGGAAGAGCTAATGGCTCTTTGGTATTATTTGAAGACACTGAATGTTGGGGAGGAAAGACTTTTGTGCAGTACAACAAAGCGCTATTGAGAGCAACCAGACAATGGAACATGAAGACGTGTGAACTCTGTTGAAAAGAAATTTATTACATTATGAAGTAGTCTTTCCAATTATAAGGGGTAACCTTTTCCTCAAAGAAATAAAAATAAGCATAGAAAAATTCGCTTACAAGTTTTTAATGTAAATTATCTTAATACTTGTTGGACAGTTTAAATGATAGGCTATTTTTAAATGTCTATTAATTTCCAATTTGAGCAATTCTTTCATTCTGACGCCCATCTGTCCCCAGATATTCCTGTAATATATGTCCTGAAACATCCTAGGTCTCTACCAGTAGGAGGCGCTCAGAATACCAACTATTAAAAGAATTATTCTCAAGAATTTTGTTTCATTGGCGCAACCCTGAGAATATTGCCCAGCCTGTGAGCTTTCTGTGTTCCTGTGACATTGTGAGAAAGTCGTTCCAGTTCACACAGGAAAACTGTCAGAGTGTTACTTACCCAAGCCCCCCAAATCACCATGAAACTGGTGACACAACATGTACAGATGTAAGCTGCTGGAAACCAAACAAAAAGATGAACTAAAATCATTACCTTGTTACAGAGATAGCCTGAATTTATAATAAAAATGATAGGAAGTTTAACATACGATGGAAATTATAGAAAACAAACAGGGGGACACGTCAGCAACAAAGCGACCCCGGTGGGGTCACAGAGAAGCCTATCAAGGTGAGTTACAGGTGCACTCTAAGCTCTTAACTCCCATCAAGGTGAGTTACAGGTGCACTCTAAGCTCTAAACTCCCATCAAGGTGTGTTACAGGTGTACTGTAAGCGCTTAAGTCCCATCAAGGTGTGTTACAGGTGCACTCTAAGCTCTTAACTCCCGTCAAGGTGAGTTACCGGTGCGCTCTAAGCTCTAAACTCCCATCAAGGTGAGTTACAGGTGTACTGTAAGCTCTAAACTCCCATCAAGGTGAGTTACAGGTGTACGTAAGCTCTAAACTCCCATCAAGGTAAGTTACAGGTGTACGTAAGCTCTAAACTCCCATCAAGGTGTGTTACAGGTGTGCTGTAAGCTCTAAACTCCCATCAAAGTGAGTTACAGGTGTACTGTAAGCTCTTAACTCCCATCAAGGTATTTTATTTGCAATTCTAACAAAATTTCTGTATAGTGGATACTATCATTGTCTCCATCTAAGGCACAGCAAGTTTTGGCAATTTACCAAAGGTGCCCTAACTAGACAATGCCAGCCTGGGATTCCAACGCATGTCCTATCATATCAGAGACTGTGTATACACTTACGCACGGAAGGGGGATGGGCCTTGGAAAAAAGAGACAGTCTTGTCCAAAGAGAAGCAGAAGTAATGGAAACCAGTTAACTTCTGTACGCCTTGCATTTCTAAGCATCTAATTTTCATGTCAGCTTCACAGACAGACATTCACTTAGATTGACCTCCTACTGTGGATAAGCAGGGTGCCCAGAGATCAAAAACAAAGTCTCCTTTTCCTTAGAGAGTAGGGGGAGAAGACGTGGAAAGCATGAAAGACAGCAGTAAGCCCAGGCTGCAGAGCAGCGCCTGACCGATGTGCAGTGAGAATCAGGTCGACAAACACGGGACTGGGGCTGGGGTGGACGTGTCAGCGTCGCTGCTCCAGGGCCCTTGTTTTAGTCCCTGACTCCTCTCTGCAATTACGCTCCAGTCCACTTCCCTGCTATGATGCTGTATAAAATACGCTGCCCCCCAGAGTATTTCCTTATGGAGCTCAGACTATAGCAGCAGGTAAAGATAACAAGCAGCTGACTGGCAGGGCAGGTACCAGGACTAGGGCTGACCTTTGGCCTATCCACCTGCCCTGGGTGGTCAGTCCGAGGAGCCTCCCCAAAGGAATAAGGAAATCTTTCCTCTGAAGTATTTCCAAGCCACTCCCCTGTACCTCCCTCGCCCTGTGGCTTGCGACTTTGTGCCTGGCACTATATCAGCCTTCCAGAAAGCGTCAGCACCATGGACTCATGTCCTCCACGGTCCTTCTGCATGCCACATTTATTTTTTCTAAACACCACTTTCACCCTGCCACTGAGCTATTTGGTAACTTTACATCTCTCCCTCCCTCCTCTTCTGTCCAGTCGGGGCCCATCTACTCCCTTAATAGACCAACCACTGTCTGTCTCCAGTCTGACCGGGTCACATTTTCCTCTTCCTCATGGGGCACAGCGGCTGCCCTGTGGAGGACGGAATTTGCTTGGCAGGCACGTTCAACAGCCAGACTCACTTTTGTCATAGAAATGGCCTTTGGGTGCTTAAGATGTGCTGGGCATTGTACTGGCCATTTCTCACCATCTAACTTGTATAAAAGTGAGAGTCTTCACAAACATTTTTTCTCCTGACTTATGAATGAAAAGCATCCTGAGAAGTTAAAGACCGGGGATCTGGAATCTGGGACCCAAACCCATGTCTGCTTCATGTCAGATCACCTGCTCCGCAGTGGCCCCACTCCAAGCTGCGCCCATGACGCCTGTCAATCCAGATCCAATCTTAGGTGACCTCCATGACCTGAGGGCTGGCTCAAGCCCTGTCCCCCCGGAGAATCCTGCCACCTTCCTCCCAGCCAAAGGTAATGCAGGACTCTCCTCTCTCACAGAATTTAGGGTCCATGAGCTACAAACAAATCAATTGCTCAGAAGCACTAAATCTATTTTTGGTATCAAGAGCAGACAGAAATTTCTCCTCATGGGTTCTCATTAAGAGGAAATTGGGTAAGGAAGTGAGCAGTACGCCCTTGCCAGCATCATTCCTGTAGTTACGAGGAGGAGTTTCACAGGATGTCTTCTTCTTGACCGTCAGTCTAACCAATGATATCATAGAAGCAAAGTGAGACGCCTTGAGAACAGGTCCTCGGGAGGGAGTCAGGGCACACTTTATGGTTTAGAGCCCACGTCACACAGGCAGGAGAAGGTCTGAGAGGTTAACCCTGGAGGTTGTGGAGGCTCAGGTGTCAAGGCTGGTCGGGTCCAGCAGGTCGAGCTGTTGTTGTAGTCTCTTCATTCTACTCTGGGGTCTGTCTAGGTTTTTGTGGAAATTTAGACTATAGCTTGGACTACAGAGGAAGGGACTATCCCTGAAGGGGACCAGGCAGGCCCCCGGTCCTTGGGCTGAGTTTATTGGCAGGTGCAGTCTCATTTTGGCGGGAAACAGAAGTGCTAACTAAGAAAGCAGGCCAACGCCCAGCCCCACGCACGAGGTCAGGGAGGGCTGGTGGGGATCGCTGCGTTAGACTAAGGGGTCAGGAGGGGGTCTGCTTGGTCAGGACGCACTGAATGTCAGGGGCAGTGAGGGTGAAGCTGGACGGCCACCGGTCTGGGCTCTGCCTCACTGGGTCAGCAGCGGCCTAGGTGTGTGGGCTGTGCTCCCTCCACATGGCGTCCTGTGCTGAATCGGGTCCTCCTGGGTCAGTCCTCCACTCTGCATCTTTAATACACTCCCCAGGTGGTTCTCCGGCAGGCTAGAATCTGAGAACTGCTGAATTAGGGGCTGAATCTTCAGGTCTGCTGTTAGGCTGACTTGGATCTGACACTGGACACAGAGCAATTTCAGTGGGACTTAGAGGATTAGATTCCATTAAATTTTTTATAAAGAGCAGAATGATGAAGTGGCTTGGAACAAGTCATCGAATTGAAAAGGAGATTTTTATGAGAGAAGTTCAGACAGGGAAATTTAGAAGTCCTCTTGATAATAAGACAAGGTACAAATGTAATGAACAGGGAGGTTTTAATATGGGCTTAGTGGCAGCTGAGGAGTTTTATTTTGGGAGAAGGGGCATGGAGAGTGGCTGTCCATACAGAAGGGGAATAATAACTTGGCAGCAGATGAAAACAAAACAATTGGCTGCTGTGACAAGCAGAGTGGCTGGACGCTCTAGTTCCAGAATGTTCACTTTGGGTTCAGGATACATTCTACCCACAGGAGCACAAAGGCCCAGGGTGCACAGGACACATTTCCTGTTGCCTTGACAGGTGTCAGGGAATCATGACAAGCTTTGTTTGTGCCACACAAAAGTGGTTGTTTTGACTGCAGGTTTGTGTGGCAGCCTCTGGTGGTGAGGAACTCGGCCCGTCCTGCTGCCTGTGGTCTGGCTGTTTCATGTGTTTGTTGTAGTGATTTTAAATAGACAAAGAAAGGAATTGGGAAAAGGTTTGAACCAAAACAATCAGGCAACTTCGATAATGAAATGCTACCCAGGCATTTGGAAAATCTATGCAATTCCACCGCTAATGCTACCCTCACGATAGGGATTCATGGAGCCTATTTTAACAGCTCAGTGGGGATCATTGCCTCTCTACTCCGAAGGGGAAAAAGCAGAATTATCACCAGAATGATGACAACCACCCCTCCCACATTTATAGGGTGTTTTATTAAAAGCATGTTGTGTTGGTCTCATATACCAGCTGCAAGATGTGAGTATAAGCTGCCAGGATAGCTCTCGAGGGAAACACTTTCTTTTGTGCTAATTTAAAATTCCTCAGAGATCATGCAGGCAGGTGCGATGTTAATATTTTGCATCTTTGCTGCCTGAGATTTTCATAAAGAAGCTGGTAGTGCAATAAAGGATCCGCTGAGTCTAGGGCCCCCTAAGCAGAGCTGACAGCTTACCGTCAGTGCTGAGGGAACCTCTCTGTACCTTCCTGATGGCCCACACTCTAAAATGTGTTTTCTTATGTCATTAGTCATTAAGGAATTCTAATTAGTGCTTCCATTGTGATCAGGCCAATAACGTCTCATTTATTATCTTGTTAATCATTATATTTTACTCTTTACAAATTTCGTCAATGGAATTTTCACACTTTACTCCTGGTATCTGAAAATCTTAACCCAATGCTGGTTTTTGTAAACTGCACCATTAACTCCGCTTAATTAGAATTAAATTCTCCAGCTCATCCCCAACCTAATCCTCCTGAAACTTCGGGGTTCACAGCAAGTTCTAGGACACTTAATTCCTACCACAGCATGAGGCCTCATATGACAGAAGAAAGACTTGTAAAGAAATGAACTTGATAGAGCCTGGTGAGGACAGAGGTGTGTGGAGAGACAAGTGGAAAGGACACCAGCTGCATTTGAGTTGGACCTTACAGGGCTGTGTGGACATTGGAGGGGAAGGCACTTATGCCAGAGAGAGACCTGTGTGCCCAGGGTCCTGGGAGAAGGAAGTGTGTGCTGTGTCCAGAGACTGGTGGGAAGGTCCATGCCTGTGAAGTAGGGGCTGAAAGGTGGGCAAAAGAGAAAGCCATAAATTTAGGTTTGGAATTGTAAAAGCCCTTGTGGAATTTAGGGCTGGAATTGTGAAAGCCCTTGTGGAGTTCAGGCTGGAATGGTAAAAGCCCCCTTGTGGAATTTAGGGCTGGAATTCTGAAAGTTCTGTGGAATTCAGGCTGCAATGGTGAAAGCCCAGGTGGAATTCAGGGTGGAATTGTGAAAGTCCTTGTGGAATTTGGGCTAGAACGGTGAAAGCCCTTGTGGAATTCAGGCTGGAAATGTGAAAGTTCTGTAGAATTCAGGCTGGAATTGTGAAGCTCTTTGTGGAATTCTGGCTGGATTGTGAAAGCCCCTGTGGAATTCAGGCTGGAATTGTGAGGCTCCTTGTGGAATTCTGGCTGGAATTGTGAAAGCAATTGTGTAAACCCTTATGGAATTCAGCCTGGATTGTGAAAGCCCTTGTGTCTTGCACACCTGCACCTGGAGTTTACCCTGTGGGTATGAACAGGGGAGTCAATGGCTTCCAAGTAGGGAGACAGTGGTTAAAAAGCTTACTGGGAAATTGCTGGCAGAATGTGTGAAATGATTGCAATGGATCAGACCAGGTTTGGAATCTCGGTTGCGTGTTCATGGTGATAGTTCTAAGAAGAGCTCAGAGGAGCTGCAGGTTGGGCTGAGACTCCTATTGGGGAACAACACTGCTGAGAAAAGATGAAGTGAACTTACAGATTCCCTGTTTGAAGCAGAGAAAGAGAGGGAGCAGTTCAACAAGGGGTCCTGAGTGGCTGCGGCGAGGTGCAAATTCCTGGGAAGGCCCCCTTAGCTAAGATGCAAATTCCTGTCACCAGTATCATCGTGGTTGTTCTCCAGGCACAACTGAGTCAGTCCAACTGGTGAAGGGAGAGCAGACATGGGCTGAAGTCCTGCTGGTATTAACTGTTCGCAAGCCACACAACTGCCTGAGCCTCAGTCTTCACTCTGGAGATGAGAGTAATGATGGTGAACTTGCTAGAATGCTGTGAGTCAGAGATGAGGTTTAGAGAGTACCCGTAAACAGGAGCCATTCACTGCTAAGAAACTGTTGTCACCATGTCCGTCCGTCTCACTGTATCGATTTTGTGGCATCTTGCAGTGGCTTTCCCTCCCAGACTTTAAGCAGTAGCTTGAAAGAGGGGAAGAAGGTAGAGCCAGGATCAGGAGGCCGTGCCGAACACTGACCTTCTCACGGATTCCATTAGTGGGCTGTGGGTAGATAGTGTTGCACAATTAATTCACCCTGAAGTAGCCCCAGGTTCATCATCTTGTCCCTGAGGATATAGAGCTTGTTTTCAGAGTTGCTCTGTAAAAGGGTAACCTAGAAATCAGCTTGCTAAGACGGCATGTGAGGTGAGCACACTGACTTCTCGAACCTGGGTAATCTATGTGTTTAGTGATACGTGGTGCGAGGCTTCTCCCAGCTCAGGAGAGCTTACTGTTCTCTGCATTCCGAAGTGCACAAATGGATTCCGAACCACCCTCTCAGCTTCCAGTGTGTCTTGCACCCAAACTCCATCCGCTGCCGTCACCGAGCCATACTCACCTGCCTGTCACAGTCAATCACCCTGACTGATACCCTCCTTTGCCCCCATGAGCTGCAATCTAAATGTACTAATGAAAACACATCCACTCCACCCTTGACAAATGCAGATGACAAATTTAAGTCTTAGAAAATGGAAGGAAGGAATAAGGATGACATCTCATCACTTCATTTTGAGAAATAAAAACTGATTTGCATCATGGAGTAGATGGGACTTTCAGGACAAAATGACCTGAGCCAGTATAGAAGTAGCAAAACTGAGGCAGCCCAGAGTGTGAATACGGCGGCTGTAATTCCAGAATAGTGGGAAGACTTAGGTTTGGTATGGAAGGATGTACCACTTCCTGTGAGGATGCAGTCAGGGAGAAGACCTACTTCCTCTAGGGGTGGTTTGGGCTTGAAATACATTTAGAATCTAAACAGATTAGGTAGATTTATGAATATGCCAACAATGTGCAGTGGAGGGCAGAACCTGTCATAGGAACATAAATACGATATCTGTGGGCAACCTGGGGGGGCCCTTCACTCTAAGTGGGAGCTCGTGCAGGGTGGTGCAGGGCTTGGTCCAGTCTGTGCATCCCTTTGTTTTTGTATTTGCAAGTGTTGTCATAAGCCAGTTACTCAGAGGAACAAATGAGTGCAAGTTCAACAGAGCCTTAGATGACAAAATCGTTCTCATATAGATATAAAAATATATATATTTATATGCATGTATATATAAATATGCACATATACATATACACACATGTTAAATATATATTTCACAAATATAAAATGAACATATCCATTATATATATATGAAAATGTATGTATACACTGACAATGTGAAACTTGTAATTATTATATGAAACATTTTTAACATTTTTAGGAAAGAGTTTTGCATGGAGCAAACTGGAGAACTTAACAGTCAGGTTTGAAAATGCTCAATTACAAGAGTGTTTTCTTTAAATTCTCCCTCTCAGCTGTCCCCATACCCCGTTCCCTAGGTAGCCACATTAATTGGGAAGAGGAAGGATGCGTGGGTTGGAGGAGGCCTTGGACGCACCCTGTGGGCCCACCTGTGCAATGGCCTTTCAGAAATGACAAATCACTTTTCCAGTTTCTTTAGACGAAAAGACTGCAATGGCAATTAAAGAGGCATCCTGGGTTTAAAAAAACGTAACTGTAACTTGGTAATTTTATTTTCCTAGCGTCTGTGCTATTCAAGCTGAGCCTACCGTGGTGATCTTCATGAGACAATTCAGGGTTTCCTAGCAACCAAGTTTCCTGCGGTTTCCTTGGTTATGTGCAGAGATGTACTCTTGTGGGCAACTTCAAAAGCACAGAAGAAGGCTCTCCTGAAGAACGAGAGTCCAAAAAATCAGGTTACTGCCCGCTGAGTGTCTCTGTTTGTACTGAAGGAATTCATTCCTCCTGGGCGTGAGGGAAACTCAGAAGTGATTGTGAGCAGATGGCAGAGTCAAGTCACTGCTGGATGAGGTGTTTTCACTGCCTTGCTGTGTGCCTGGTCCTCACATATTTTCTGAAATTGAGATCCCTTTTTTATTCTTCTGATGGATTGCAACCCTTCATCACATTTAGGTGAAATTTAGACACTTTTCTTCAAACAGGTCATGAGACATCATTTGTAAAGAAGCAGAGTTGTGGGCCCTCAGGAGGAAGAATCACTAATGCTCCTTGTTTTTACTGAGAAAGCATGTTTTGGGGGTTTAGGTGATAATGCCAAGGGCATCTGGTGGAGTCCATTCAGCACCCATTAACTACACCGACTGGTGGGTTTCAACGCCAGCGTGGCAGCGTTAACTACTGTTACTGACTTAATGTTTTCTCTGTCTGTTTTCATAAAGAAAAACTACATTGGGTAACTGTATTTTCCGACAATGTATCTGAAATTGATTGTAGCCAACAGAAGAAGCAAGCAAGAACTGCACACCCACCAGTAAAACTTTTGCCACAAGGACCACTCATGCGCTGTGTGGCCTGTGACGGGCATGGGAGCGGGATCAGTGAGTGACTGGGGATTCCTGTGGAAATCAGCACCTAACCTAGCAAGGGCCTCACCACAGGACACTCAGAGTTTACACTGTGCACTGCTGGTTTGCTCTATGTTAGTTTTTAAATAGTGATTGATGTTGTTCTGGCACAGGTGGACTGTTTGGAGTCAGCTTGATTCTTCTGAAGTCTGCTTTTCATTTTGTTAGAGCAGGTCCTGTTGTAGGCCAACAGCCCCCCAAAAGACCCGAGTCTGTCTCAGCTTGTCTCGGCCTTGGTCCCCAGCATGCCCCCCACCTTGGGTTAATTCTGAGAACAGGTTTCTGACGAGGAAGTTCTCCGAGTTCTCTGGACTCCCTAGCCAGCTAAACAATGGTAAAAATTTACTCAAGCAGAGTTTCCCAAGCTACTGAGTCTCCCAAGCCAAGTTAGTCTTCGTGCCAACCTCCACAATGTGACCCCCTGTGCCAGTCCCCTGACTGTACCCCCACCCTGAGCTAACCGCCATGATGTACCCCCCTGAGCCAACCACCTGACTGTAACCCCGCCCTATAACCAGCCACGCTCTGCTTTTGTACATGCTTACTTGGCCACATCAGCACAAAAGGGTATAAAAGGCTGCCTACATTTCTATTGGGGGCCATTTGCCCTTTGGGGCAGCGGTCTGCTTGTGCAGGTGCAATAAATCATCGCCATGTGATTTGAGCCTAAAGTGGGGTCCGTGTTTTCTTATGGGTGGCCACAGTTACAACAGTCTAGAGTAGCACTTTGACTAAGGCTCATTAACTGTTACTGCTTTGGTGATAACTCCATGGCAGTTCTTACAGATGCTCCAGGTAATCACGCTGGCTGGTAGAACGTGGACTAAGGGGATTTGTACACGAGTTCTGTGCTTTGCTCAGACTGGCCTCTCTCTTCAGTTGTGGGTGATTTGCTCTCACACAGCTGCAAACCAGAATTCAGCCGTACTTACGGGAACTTCTCAGCAGACCCCCAGAGCGCCGCCCTGCATAGTTCCCTCATTGCTGGCATCCAGTCTGGTGGTCCCCGGCCCCCTTGTCCTCCCTAAGCGCTGACATCTTTCTTAACTCAGCACCAATGCAGGACTCCCTCTGTCTGGGTTCCCTGCTCTGAGCCTGGCACCTGCCTCCAGGCTGTACACTGGGCATTCAACAGACGCACCTATCTCTCTACCCTCTTTCAGGAATCATGATCCAGAGATTCATAGTTTTTGTTCCGTTTTAAAGTTATTTTATGTGAGAGTGTTAATCTAGCTAATTATCCCATTGTGGCTGGGAGTATAGGGCCAAATACTTTAAAACAAAATGTCATCTTTGAAATCCACATGTGACATTGGCAGGCTGAGTTTTTCCTTTACATCAGTAGTTAAAAATATCAGCCTTTTGCACAGCTCAAGAGGTTAGTTTTAAATTTCTGCTGCCTAGGTTCCAAGAGAAACCCAGGTAAGAATGTTAACACTATCAGGAAAGCCTACAGACTATAATGAACATGCCTGTTCCTGAATTT
>CAUYRH010048824.1:0-16183 GCA_963574655.1 Perodicticus potto | reverse complement strand
CTGGTGTGGACATGGAGGAGACACCTTTACACTGTTGGTGTGACTGCAATCTAATACAATCTCTTTGGAAAGCAATATGGAGAATCCTCAAAGAACTCAAATCAGACCTCCCATTTGACCCACAACCCCACTACTAGGCATCGACGGAAAAAAAATCATTTTATCATAAAACGTGTGTACTACATTATCACAGCTCAGTTTACAATCACCAAGATTTGGAAACAACCTAAACGCCATCAAAACAGGAATGGATTAACAAACTATGGTAGATTTGTACCATGGAATACTATTCTGCCATTAAACAAATGGTGACTTTACATCTTTTGTACTTACCTGGATGGAGTGAAAACACATTCTTCTTGTAAAGTATCACAAGAATGGACAAACAAGTATCCAATGTACTCAATACTTATATGAGGTCAGTAGATGATCTAATTCAAGCCCACAAAGGAGAAAAACTCATTTCAATTGAAGTTGGAGGAAAGGGGAATGAGGGATAAGGGAGATGGGAGGGGCAGGTTGGGGTGCTCCCACTCAATGGGCACAATGTAGGGGTGTATGGCACACCTTTTGGGTGTGGGACACAACTACAAGAGGGCCTCTACCTAACACACTCAAATATTGTGACCTGGTTATTTGTACCCTCGCATTAACCTGAAATGAAAAAAACATCATCAATTACTCTGTACATTAATATATAAAATTATCATGATACTCGAAATCAGTGGTTCTCAAACTTTCTAATGCTGCGATCCTTTAATACAGTTCCTCATGTTGTAGTGACCCCCAACCATAAAATTATTTTCATACACCTATATTTATACAGGGTATACGTGATGGTTTTAGGCAACCTCTTTGAAAGGGTCGTTGGACCCCCTAAAGGGGTTGCGACCCACAGGTTGAGAACTGCTGCTCTAAAAACTCTATGCCTTATAAGATGAACAGGCAAGACAAACTTAAATGTATCTGTAATCAACATAGTTGAAAACAGTCAGTAACACACCTGGTTTCAGAATATATAATGATGAACAGGAACAAGAAAAACAGAAGTAGGGAATTTCCTTAGAAAACTAAAGCCAAATAAGCTAAACTTACTTTATAAGTTTCTGACCATACGTGAAACAGTGAATACGAGGCAAATTCTCTGGCTAATCCCTTACTATCCTTTATTTCCACCATGGGATCTCCCAAGGACCAAGTATCAGTAGGAGTCTGCTGGGTAGAAGGATTAAGGAAGACACAGAGCAGGGCAGGAGAAGAAATAAAACATTAGAAGGCAGAAAGACAAATGGATTATAACAGAAGTAATAATAATAATAATAGAAACCTAATATTAAGGAGTAACCTCAGACCATCAAAAAGTAATAATTAAAAAAATTATGAAATAAAGTGCTAAGGAAAGAAAAGGATTACTTGTAAAGAAAATAATTTTAGGCTGCAATCAACAATGTTGCTGCCACCCAGATACCCCGATCAATGACGCAGAGGCAGCACCACAGACAAAATGATTGATTTGAAAGGGAATGGCTGACCCTCACTCAGGCATTACAGCACATTTATTTCTTCCAACAAGGCTTATATAGGCACATAACTTAATCAACAAACACATGACTTAATCTTATGACTTAATCAATAAGCATATGACTTAAACCTGGCTCCAGGCCTTTTACTGCCTGGTACTTCCAGGTTTATGGTTAAATCGCTCTAATTGATAACCACTTATTCTGTAAAACTATCCTTATTGGCTAAGGTTTAACTGGCTTAACTGATAACTACTTTACCAAAGTTATTCTTATGCTAAGTAATAATCCTTTAACCGACCATTTGGAGGCAGTTAATTGTCTTAAGGGAGTAGCCTGGAAAATCCCACCAGGATTTTTCCTTTTGAACTCACAAAAGACTTTAAACTTGCCTTCACAAAATGGGAGACCGATTAACCTTACAAGGGCACAGATGACTGTGCCCCTACACAACAGAACTGGGTACAAGAAGACAAGGAAACAGTAATGTCATGATCTTGAGGGGGAATGACCTTGAAGCCAGAAACACTTCCCGATTAAAATCATACCAAGGACTTCTCCTTTGCGTGTGGTGGAGTAGCTGGTACTGGACTTATCTTCGCACCTTATATCCTTGTATAAGAAATCTGGAAAACATCCAAGAAACAACTATTATATTTTCAGACATTGTTGGAGAGAGATCGCTAAGAAGAAGGCATCCACTGAGTTGATCCTTAGATCACCCTTGATTTTTACTTAGAAGGGCTTTCTAGGATGAAAAAGAAGGAGGAGAAACTCCTCAAAATCGTGTTAGTCACACTGAAAAGGAAAAAGATAGGAGTCAAGCTGAAATGTCCTGAATTTGTAAGACATGGTATCTAAGAGAAGAAAGATAAGCAGATAAAGATACACAAGCCTGCATGGGGCCCTTTGAGCTTTTACAGAGTGCCAAGTCACACATGCAAACAGAACCCCCGGGGCTAGGCAACAACTGTTATTAAAGCACAGAACTGTAGTTTCTTTCATACTCATAGAAAGTGGGGAAACATTTGGGTTCCAATAGGAGAAAGTTTAGTGAACACCTAGAAAATTCAGAGACTCCACAAGCATCCTGCTTTGACAGTTATAGGTAAAGAAGTCCTGGAATAAAAGCCATTCTACTCTTGCCAAGTACAGCTTTCAAAAAAGATCTTGAAAGAATCAATCTGATCCACAGATTGAAACTGATTGAAACTCAGGCACATGCCAAAACAAATGAACAACAACAAAAAATTATAATAAAAAGACAAAAATCTAGTAGACATTCAAAAATATAGCAACCAATCAAACCGCGATCAAATAAAAATCATTATACATGGTAAGAATCAGAAAAATGTTGTCTATAATGAGGAGGAAACTCATTCAACAGAGATGCACAAGAAATGCCAGAAGTGGGTAATTAGAACACTAGAAGTTTCAAATGATAAAGGATTTAAAAGAAGACAAGAATATATAAAAAAAGAAAAGGTAAATATAATAAAGAGTCAAGGGGAACATCTTGAAATGAAAAACATCAATTCTCAAATAAAAAGAATTTTTACTAAGTGTAACATACAAAGAAGAAGAGAAATCAGTGACCTCGGAAACTTCCCAACAGAAACTCAGCTTCAAAGACTTACATTGACTGTTAATAATGGTGGTATTACACACTTCCAGTGATTGTGCAATTCTTAGGTTTACAAATGTTAAACTGTGGGAAAAAATATATCTTGCCCAATTTCTGAAAGTGGGTTAAATAGACTTGACTGTGAAAATTTTGAAAGCCTGGTTAACGAAGTTGGCTTTATTTGCAGATAATTGGAATTGACTGCTTACTTCTGAGTGGGGGAACAGTGAGATCAGAGATAAGCTTTATGTATGACAACACCCGTCTTCTCCCAGGAATAGAAGAGTGCAAAAGACTGCATGGCTGGGTGTGGGATCACGATTCTAATAAAAACATAAACACACTTTCTTCTGTAATCTATATTATTATTCCTATATTTACACCTCAACAACAACAACAACAAAAAACAAAAACAAATCCCCAAACCAAAAACACAGCTTGGATGCCATGCTAATAGTTGTCCACTGTAATGCACACATCAGGACAAAGCTGTGGTACTTTCAGCAAATAAACATTGAAGAGATCTTGAAACCATGATTTTCAAAGCTGGAGATCATTACCTCATCTCATAGTGTGGTGTTCCCTGGGTTTGCTTTTATTCTCACCCCAGAGATTGAATAATGAATACAATTACAACAGTAGGGAGTCTGACAAGACAATCAGAAACAAGCTCACAATTATGGATATTTAGTTGAACAGAGTGACAGTTATTTACCTACATCAAGTAAAAGGTATATTTTTAAAATTGAACTTCATGCTTCAGGAAAAAGTGGATGAATGACTCAAATTAGAATTTTTGGTTTCTTGAAAGCAAGTAAAATAATTCTACCAAATGTTTTGAGGACTTAAAATTAGAGTGATGAAAAGTCCTGGTTTAGAGGGAGATAATTCTGTTTCATACCTATTGTCCTGGCTTGTGTATTAATAACACTCCCTTTTACTTTCGAAAATACCTCTAATGAAGTTTGAAACTTTCATTTAATTATCCTTACTATAAAAGAACAGTTGGGTGTTTGAGTCACATTGATTTCAATGAAAACTTAAAGGTAAACATGTTTAAAATTTTGTGTCTTTCCACAAAATTCATGTATAACATAATTTATTTTCAACAGTTTTACTTCTTTAAATTAATTGAGGCAGTAAGGGACTCTGAATAATTTTCTGCAATATAATTTGAGTAGATATAGAATTCATTTGCTAGTGTAAGTATAAATATAGTATAGCAAATATATGGATATAGCTGATTTTTCACTAAAATTTTATTGTGAAGGAAGAAACTATTTTATTTTAATGAACCTTTCCCCAGATATAGATGCAGAATCCTGAATAGTGCTAAATGTAATTGTAATAACCTTAAAAATAAACTACAATAAATTCTGAATATATTTTACAAGATAGGGCAGGGCCTATCACACTCAAATAAAAATATTAAAGAGTGAGGGGAATTGTATAGACATAAATATATAGAGGAATACACCACGTTCTTGAATAAGAAGATGTAACAAAATAGAGATACCCATTCCTACTCCAATCTATGTATAGATTCAATGCGATTTTCCCCAGAATCGCAGGTTTTGTTTGTTTTTTTGTTTATTTGTGGGGAAGGGAATGTGCAAACTCATTCATAGCCAACAAACCATTTCAGGAATAAGATCAAAGTAGTAAGGCATAATGTACTAAGTATTGTTGACATTATAAATATATGTCAATTAAAAAGTGTAAAATTTAGAAATAAGACAGGCAATGGGACAGAAACGACAGTTCATTAACCCTACTATACTCACTAATACCTTAGAAATATGCCATCTATTTTAAGCCTAAGGTCTCAGAAAAAAAGGATCTAATGCCACAGACTCCAACATAACAAATATTCTGTGTTCCATTTTGCTCTGCTACTGATAATCACCGTTCTGCTAACTAGTCACTAGTGGTTAGTGGTTCATTGGCCTCTGCAAATCCAGAGTCCCATCCCCACCATCATAATTAGGAGCTCAGGCTGCACCCGCCACCTTCAGACCCTAGGACAACCACAGTCAGTCTCTCTGGTGATACTGTGGTTGTAATGGTTTTGTAAAGAAGATGGATGTCCTTTGAAGACTTTAGTAGGGGAAACGTGAACTAGGCTCCGATTAGTCTACTCTAGCCTTGTTAAATTTCTAGATACTTTCCTCTATTTGCTACCAAGGGAGTTATGGCCTCTCATCCTCCTTAATGTTGGCCAAATTTGGTTTAATATTAGACAGTCAACCAAGCAATCTGTTTTCAAGCATGTCAGTAATGAATGGTTATCAGGGGCAGGTCATCATTTGAAACTGATTTCCAGCATTAAGTCTATTTTTGCTTTGTAACTCATGGTGCTAAAATATTACAGCAGAAAAGGGGGTAAAAAAAGGACGGAAATGCCACTATTCTCTTGGCAGTTAATGTGTTTTAGTGGTTATTCATAAGCCAATTATCATAACAATGATATGAAGATGTTCTAGGTATCCTCATCCCTTCTTCACTAGTAAAATGCTTTGTTAACTGCTAATGAAAAAACCAGTAGTTAATTATAAAGTGACAGACGCTGAACTGTGAATTTTAGAGCTTTCGTTTCATCAATTGATTGTTCTCATCTCAGAATCTGTAATGGCCCCGCACATTCTCAATTGTTTTGACTGTGTATGAAAAGGGTTGTCTGTTAAAATAAGTATTATAGTCATTATGTTGGATTTTCTTTTTTAAATATACCCAGTCTCCTAAGGATCTATTTGCTTGTTTACTGAGTACCCATATTGATGGGGACAAGAAATATATATATATATATATATATATATATATATATATACACACACACACACACACACACACATATGTCATATGATATATATGTGTATGTGTGATATGTATTTATAGATCTGTATATATGATGCATATATATATGTATGTATGATATACAGATTCTTCTTGCTTGAGGATGACAATTATTTTATTCATTTTCTAGGAGCCTTGAACAAAGGATGCCAAGAACCCTGAAGCAAAGTTTTATTCATTTCAAAAATTTTTTTCTCCAGAAATGCTTAGTTAATACTCTTTTTCATGTGCTAAATAAAATAGAGAAGGTAACTCTATAAATTTATTAATTTCACCTATGTCTAAATACAGTATCTTTTTTTTATTTTTTATTTTTTTGAGCCTCAAGCTGTCACCCTGGATAGAGTGCTATGGCATCACAGCTCACAGCAACCTCCAATTCCTGCGCTCGAGGGAGTCCCCTGCCTCTGCCTCCCAAGTAGCTGGGACCACAGGTGCCTGCCATAACGCCCGGCCATTTTTTAGTTGCAGCCATCATTGTTGTTTAGTGGGCTCGGGCTGGATTAGAACCCATCAGCTCAGGTGTACATGGCTGGCGCCTTAGCCTGTTGAGCCACAGGTGCCGAGTCTAAATACACTATCTTTTTAGGCTATTACTGTTATATTATGTTTTCCTAAATAATTCTCTCTATGAAAATAGTCACTGGCTGTTTTTATCTATTTTCAATGCTACTAAGGTAAGTTGCTATGAAAAAAACAAATTTTGTGGAAGGACAACCCCTCCTGACAGCATTATGCACTAATTGCTTTGATATTAAATTTTCTGAGTTTACATAAGATAAAAACTTATTTCTAATGATGCTTAACTAGTAACAACTATTTTGGAAGGACCACTTGTATATACCCAGTTTGCAGTTCAAACTAGTTCTTAACTAGTAACAACTATTTTGGAAGGACCACTTGTATATATCCAGTTTGTGACTGCTACTTCTTTCTCTTAGATTTCCATGGGAATATGCAACATTCCTCTGGTCACAGTATAAACAAGGCAATGCAATCTGAATTCAATTACTTCATTCATCTCTTAGAACCATTTTCAAAGTGTTCATTGATTCTTTCTTCATTTCTCAAATGAAGTTCAATAAACCAAATAAGGCCTATATCTTCTAGAAATGATACGTTAGAAAATTCTTCTGTTGGATTTAATTAGGTGAGATGTCTGGAAGAGGATAATTAGTTCACTTGGCAGATGAATTAAAGAATGTTTCTCAGAAGCCATCTTTATTATATTTTTTCACCAGCAAGTACCAAGAAGAAACATTTTTAAGTAAATACTTCTAATGAAAACCTCATTAAAATAAAATAAAATTATCAAATAAAATATCATCTTCCCTTAGTAATCTGTGTTTCAAAAAAATATTTTATACATTATTGGGGCTTTTTAAAAAAATTATTCCTTTTTCTAGTAGCTGGGACTACCCCCGGCTATTTTTTTTTTTGCAATTTGGCTGCAGGCCAGATTCGAACCCACCACCCTCGGTATACAGGGCTGGCACCCAACTCAACTGAGGCACAGGCACCACCCAATTATTGGGAATTTTATAGACTGATTTTTAATGGAAGTTATCAAATTTGTACAGATATTACTTGGAAATAGCATACATATTTACCCTAGAGAAGAAAAAATGAACAAGAAATATTAAGCACAGTTGCTAAGAGTGAATTTTATTTTACTAATCTTGTATAGGAACTAATGCACTTTCCCTAAAACATACTTTTAATAATTACATCCACTGGGGAATTTGACTCTCAGGTAATTTGTTGTTCAGATTTCAAATATAGCCATATATACTTTTTCTGCCACATACATATTGTATTTTTGAAAGGTGAACTTGACATTCCTCGAATTGACCAGTGACAACAAAGCAAAATTAATCACATTGTAACTCCTTCAGCTGTCTACACCAAAGAGCTACATCTGATACCTTGCTGTAAACATAAAAATATTTATGCCAGTTTTAATGCCTCACTGTGATGAAAATATAATAGATTTTATTTCTAGTTTCCATCTTAAAAAATTGCCCAGAGAAAATTATAACTTTTATTTCTATAACGGCATTTTAGACTTAAGCCTTTGGTTTTCTTGAGATTTTACAAATACCCGCAAACCCTGAAGCTTTCTACTACAACAGATAATAGCCCTGCATGTTTATTGATTTAATACAGGCAATGAATATCTGCCAATATTATTTTGTACACTCCCGTACATCTACAGTTTCATGTGATATGTATTCCACATTAAATATTTATTACACATTTATAAACACAATCATACATTTACATGTTCATCAAATTTTAAGTAGAATATATACAAGAAAAGAAAGAATATAATTTCAATTTCTTAGAAAAGATCTCATAATGAGATAGTTGTTTCTTCTTCATTTAGGTAATAGTGTAGTTCTACTTCACATGCTCAAACTGTTTGAAAGGACTAAAATCATTCCATAGCACTTCACATGGCATTATTTTGCCAAATAACCATCCAACTGCACATTGACATTCACCATTAACTAGATATTGATTGTCTTAGACAATGGAGGTTGACAATCAGATTTCCGATTCTTTCTGCAATCACAAGGTTGCATAGCAAAGTGAGAGTAACTTAATTTTGGTTTGGATTTTTAATGCCTTGTCATTTAGTTATACTGTGGAAAGGATGTACTATAATCACTGAAGGAAGTAGAATATACAATGTCAATTGATGATCATATCAAGTGAATATTTTGGGTAGTTGGGGAAAATTATTTTCTTTTAGATGTCTGTTCATTTCATTGGTATGAAGAGTACGGAACATTCATTGGGCAAGTTGTTCTTGAAATATGGTGCAAGCATGTGTTACAAATAGGAAATTAATTTGGAAAATAATCCACCAAAGTCAGAAGCAATTTGTTTTGTGTATTAGGAATATAATCACGTCATCTATCAGCATATACCATTTTTGTTTTCATTTTCTATTCTTACATTTATAGGCCTTCTATGTTAGTTTGTTGTGCCAGTTAAGTGTTTTTGTTCAATGTTTTAGGTAAGTGGGGCAGGGCCTGTGGCTCAAAGGGGTAGGGCGTTGGTGCCATATAGAGGAGGTGGTGAGTTCAACCCGGCCCGGCCAAAAACCGCGGGAAAAAATAAAGTTTTAGGTAAGTAAAGACAACAGGGTGTACTTACCTGGATCCTCATTCTAAACGGGAATAAGAAAATTTTACCATTGAATATAGCATTTACTACAGTTTTTCTATAGTTTATTTTTGACAAATTATAGAGTTCATTACTATCGCTAGCTAGCTAAAAGTTGTCATCATGAACGGATATTTGGATCACATAGTTCTGCATCTATTTTGATATTTTTTTAATTATTAGTCATTTCAGTTTTTTTTTTTTTTTTTAGACAGAGCCTCAAGCTGTCACCCTGGATAGAGTGCTGTGGCGTCACAGCTCTCAGCAACCTCCAATTCCTGGGCTCAAGCGAGTCTCCTGCCTCTGCCTCCCAAGGAGCTGGGACTACAGGCGCCCGCCACAATGCCCGGCCATTTTTTGGTTGCAGCCGTCATTGTTGTTTTGTCTGGCGGGCCCGGGCTGGATTTGAACCCGCCAGCTCAGGTGTACGTGGCTGGCGCCTTAGCCACTTGAGCCACAGTGGCCGAGCCAGTCATTTCAGTTTTTACTTCTAAGATTCTCACAGATAATGTCCATGCTGCTGGCATTTCCTGTTAAAGATCTCAAATTTCTTTAGCCTTAAGTAAGTTGACATCAAAAACCCCAATAATTCACATAGTAAATCAGACAAAAGCATACTTTTTCAAATAAAAATGGTAAATAATATTTATTAAAAAACAAAATAATTAAGCAATATGTGTGAATACATTTTACGTCAACTTCACTTTTGTCAGTTTTAGTATAAAATCAAGGTTTTTGACTAATCTTCTTAGAACAGATATTAGAGCTAGGAGCCACCAGCCACTGTCTGTAGAGTTGCGAGGTTAACGTAATAGAGTATACATGGTAGGGAATTATCTGAACAGCGAAAGCAGTGAAGTTATTGAGTTACGTTTCTTTCTAGATGAGATAACAATATCGAAAAATGAAGAAATAACCACTGGCCTGATTTATATTATGAGTTAGCATCTAAGTAGGGAGTTGAATATATTAATATGTAATATTACCTTTCTCGTATCCTTGTGATGATTTCAATATCTCACAACTATTCGAATTAAAAGTTAAACATTAGTTTTGCTGATAAATGCTCTAGGTGACTTACACTTATCTATCTGTTATATTTATCACTTTTATTCTATAAATTAATGCCCAAGTCATTTAAAACGGTCATGTTTCATTAACTATTAACAGACACATTGCATTTAAAAATGTACAGTTGAAGCTAATTAGATTTATTTCATTAGATACAATTTATTGTATATTTTAAAATATATGTTTTAATTCTATTTTATGCTTTTTAAAATATGTGTATGTCCGTTAAAGTGGAGGCATTTTAGTGAGATGCAGAAGTGTTTTATGGTCGCCAGGAGAAAGGATTTTCATTTATGGCTTTCACTAACCAAGCTATAGCTTTTTCATTTTTTTCTTTCTTCTTTGCAAAACTGTAAACTATTTTGGTTCTTTGTGTAACAGAAACATTCTATTATATAATAAATGTATTTTTTTCCTGAAAATTTTAAGACTCTTTACCTGCTTTAGTTACATTAGATTATTCTTGATATTTGGTTCTTTTATAATCATAGAACCTTTATTTTCCCTTTAATTTGAAAGAATGTAAGACATTGCTTTCTCTCTCCTAGTTGATACTGCTACTTTTTTTTTTTTTTTTAGACAGAGTCTCACTATGTTGCCCTGGGTAGAGTGTTGTTGCATCACAGCTTACAGCAACCTCAAACTCTTAGGCTCAAGCGATTCTCTTGCCTCAGTCTCCCAAGTAGTTGGGACTGCAGGCTCCCACCACGATGCCGAGCTATTTTTTGGTTGTAGTTGCCATTGTTGTTTGGCAGGCTTGGGCTGGGCTCGAACCTGCCAGCTCTGGTGTATGTGGTTGGTGCCCTAGCAGCTGAGTTATAGATGCCCAGCTTATACCACAACTTTCTAAACTGAAGGTAAATGTGCTATATGGAGACAACAATGACTAGAACAAAAATTGAGCTGAAATTTAGTGTTTGCACATTGGTATAATATTGGTATAACTTCAGTCCATTCTATTCTGATCTGAATGAAAAAATTGTAGAAATTGTTTAAGAAACTGGGTCAGTATGGCGTAGTCATCGAAACATTATTGAAGTGAGGGGAGATAGGAGTTGGACGCTGTAGAAATAATCTTTCTTTTTCTACCTGTTTATGTGCTTCCTAGAGCACGCGAAGTCACTCGGGTTTTATTCAAAAGCTCACAAAATGTGCAATAATTTTATTATCAAAGAGACAGTAAGTGGTTGTGAAGGAATAGTCTACAGGGGAGAATAGTTCACAGGGAAAACAAATGCTTTTGCAATAGGGTAATAAAAGCAGTTTTAATTCTATTTGGATGATGGGAAAATTTCTAAATGCTTTAACCCATAATGGATATTAATTATACTTACATCAGGGTCATATGAATGTCCAACAAGTTTATAGACAGAAAAAATCTGGTATCTATGAAACTAACCTTCAATTCATCGAAGTTTCAATCCTTCTGTTGGAGAGTACCAGGATACAGGCGTTACTAGGCATTTTTTGTACAACTACATCTGCTACCGTCAATACTTAATGTTTTTGTTGACTTTATATATAATTTTGGTTTTATGCACAATTTAACAATGTGCTATTCCATTAGGTGTCTAAGTGTCTTTGGTCCACAGGGGGTAGGTTTAGGGGCTGCTTTTACTAAGCTTTTTACTTCTTTAGCCAGTAATAGATACATCTGCTCATTGAGAAGAATCTCTGTAAGTTGACCACTGAGGGACTTCAAAAAACTGGTCAACATACACAGGTGGTCACTGTAAGGAGATAGTCAACCCTGGAGCTACCACTGCACTTAACTGTGCCCTGTGTGGGAGACTGAATGGTGCCCCATATGGCAAAGATGTTGGCTTAGTGCAGGCAATACCAGGGAAGGTAACACTGTTCAACCTTAATATGGAAAGGGAAGTAAGCACCCCCTTATATGGGAAAGTAAAGTACAATACCCAAACCAATACAATGCCAGGAAGCACAAGGATTACAGCTACAGCCCTATTCCCTAAAGTAAAACAAAATGAACAACTTCTCTGCTACCACAAGGGATGTGTCCCCAAACTCTTTATCGCACACCTAGGTTTAGCCAAGAAATCAACCATGCAATCTGAGAAATATCTAGGGTGAAAAAGGGAAAGCAAGCTCCAGAGCCTTCAAAATTGCTGCCTGTGAGCTGGGAAGATCTGAAGCAAGAGAGAAGTGGCTCATCCCTGTCAGAGACATTTTACAGGAAAAGGTGAGCTGGCTATTCTAGGCAGAATAATCTGAGTCAGTCAGGTTTACACAACCTGAATAATCCAGGGCACCAAAACGTTGGGTTTCTAGGAGCTGTCTGCATCCTTGGTTCCTGGGCACTTTTGACTAGACACCCCAAAAGTAAGGTAAGTGTGAAATAAAGTGTATTGAGAAAAGGAATATGTTTATAGAGTAAAAGCAAGATATAGATTTACAGAGCAATATACATTTGCCATAGACAACAAACATGTCTAAATTTTCTTTTCTTTTTTTTTTTTTTTTTTTTTTTTTTTTGAGAAAGAGCCTCAAGCTGTCACCCTGGATAGAGTGCTGTGGAATCACAGCTCACAGTAACCTCCAATTCCTGGGCTCAAGTGAGTCTCTTGCCTCCACCTCCCAAGTAGCTGGGACCACAGGTGCCCGCCACAACGCCCGGCCATTGTTTGGTTGCAGCCGTTATTGTTGTTTGGCGGGTCCAGGCCGGATTTGAACCCACCAGCTCAGGTGTATGTGGCTGGTGCCTTAGCCCGTTGAGCCACAGGCACCGAGCCATATGTCTAAATTTTCATGACCAGAAAGGCCTTGATTTATGACTAGGGGTTCTGTTTTTATAAGGCCTGGATTTGGCCTACTTCATGGTGCAAAGGTCACCTTAAAATCAGAGTTTGACAGCTCTTGCAGACCTCCATGACCCTCTCTGAAAGCGCATGGTGGGTGTGCGGACCGCAATGTAGATTAAAGTTAATGGCCTGATAATTAACACTAAGGAAGTTCTAAGTCATCCTTAAGAATCTATTGTACCTATAGGGTTTGGTCCATGGGCTAGAAAGTCCTCTACATCCTTTTGGAGTTGGCATTCTAACTTCTGATTTGTTGATTGGCAGGGTGGACCCCCCTCCCAGATGTGAGCCATCAGGGTTAAAGTGAGCAGCACTCAGATGAGGCCCCAAACTTGGCCCCGTTTGCTAGTAGATGAGCCTATGTGATTGTCTGGAGCAGACCGCTGTGCTCACTGGGATTAACTCCCCTTGGGTGCCAGAGGGCATTCATCTTAGCGAGAGGGAGAGAGAGAGAGTCTTTGAGGGAGAGAAACAATCTTGGTAGAAGAGTGTTTCTTAGCAGTCTTCGTAGAAGTGCGTAGAAGGGCATAGAATGCTCTCCGAGCAGGAGCAAAATAGGCAGAGTGGGCAACTCCATGAAAAGAGATGAGACCCAGACTAACCTCTCCTGCAGCTATTCATAGCCCTGATTCTGTGGCTATTTGCACCACAGGTGTAGAGACTGCCAAGCACTGATGTTCTCGTGTTATGAGAGCCGAATCCTTTCCCCATATCCTTCCTTTATCACTAAGGTGTTATATTACCCAGCGTTACAGAGTGTTCAAAGCTCAACTCTCCTTTCTCTTGTCCTTTGAGTTATATGGTCTTCTACAAAGGAGGAAGGGGGACTTGTTATATATTAGCTGTCATGATTAGTTCTTCTCTATAGTGGTATCTTGTGTGTTTGGAGAGAACGTTGTAGTAACTGGCTTTGCCATCCAATTCCTTCACTCTCCTATATGGATATTCTGAACTCTAAAGCCAAAAACGAAATTGCTTGCCAAGGTTCAGTGCCTGAGTAATCTATCAGAAATGAACCTTATTCTTTGGAAGAATGGGATTGATCTGAGCTGCCATCCATCTTGCCAAGCACAGCAGAGAAGCTCTTTTTCAGCACAGAGCTCTATGGGGAAGGAAAAGCTCTCTTGGCCACTTGGTTCTTTCTTGTGTAGGGGAGCTGGGAAGGGTGGAAAGAGGTGACACATGTTTCACCCCAGGCACTCAACAAAAATTTTCCACATCATAGGGCTGTAAAAAAAATTGTGTTTGCTGATGTTCATAACCTGATTGATGAAACCACACAAAATAGATCTTCCACTCTGATATTTGGGAAACACATCGCTCCAGGCTGCTGAACCCACTGTGGTCAGCTCCTACATAAGACAGAGTGGCAGAGACATGGGTGCAGAACCTAGCTCACATGCCATAGCTTCTCACTTTTTCTTACAATTTTTTGAATAAAATGATTATAAATGCTTATGTAAGCCTTTGTTCAATCTCCAGAAATTCGAATACTTTTCTTTTCTAATTTCGTCACCTTAATAAAGGTCTCCAGGAGAGTGGTTTCTCTAAACTCCTTACAGCTTTATTCCCAAAAACTCATCTGGTATATGCGTGGGTTTTTAAGCTTTGGAGTACATTAAAATAACCAGGGGTGGTTATTAAAAGTGAAAATGACTAAGCTTCTCCTGAGAATTTTTGTATTAAAATCTCTGATGATGAATTTTAGTTACCTTCATTTTTAATACTCTCCCCAGTTGATGCTGAGACAGACTAAATTTGAGAACGATCTAGAGCACTGATTTTAAACCAATGTGTCAGGCCACACTGGTGTGCTAGGAGAGGATTTTAGGTGTGTTACATACATTTTTAATGATCATTAATTAAATTATTTTTGAACTAATTTCAAAGCACAATAAGAATATTCTTTTTTTCTTGATCAACATAATTTAAATGTTCAGTGTGCCATGAGATTAAAAAAAAGGTTGAAAAACACTGTTCCAGAAAAATGTATCACTGAATAATTCTACATGGAAGCAGCTTTATCTCACATAGATAATTGCTATGGCTTAATGTGTACAGTCTCCTTTTCTCCAACTCCTTCCAGGGTCCTTGTACATTCTCTTAAAATTAAATGGTATTAAAATACATGTACTAACAGATTTGGTTCTGAAAAAATTATCTTCATTTCAGCAAAATCTTATAATTTCACAATAATTTTTAAACTAAACTAATTATCCTCATTCCCACTATATTATTTTTAAAAAATGTATAAAAGTACAAGAGATGGACTATCTTCAACTACCAAGGAATGGAGTATATAACAAATATTTCCTAGTCTTTTGTTTTTTTGAGCTCCATATTAGTCTTTAGCTCAAAATAAGTTTTTATTTATTGATTTTAAATTTTCGTTTAAAGTATGCAATGTCCTAATCGCTCTCCATTAGCATATATGTATTTTATTTTGTATACTACTATAGAGAAACACAAGAATCCTTTAACATCCATAAGACAAAGCCCATTGTTTAGTCATCATAATACTCTGCCCACTCTCTCTATCCTTTTCTCTTTAAAGTTTTATAAAACCAAATTTCTTTTTCGTCTTGTTTGATTTAGAATGTCTCAGAACTTTTTGCAAGCTTCAGCAAGTGATTTTATGAGGCAAAGAATCCAGTGAATCATGTTGCTGAAGTCTTCAACGCATCTGGAGGGGGAAGAAAAACAGCAGCGATGAGGAAGACAGACGCCATGAAATGCCATGGAATCCTGATAATGGTGATGAGCTAGGTGTGGTGATCCAGAGGTGGCTTTATGGACAAAAGGAAGACAGTAAGTGCATCCATCAACAGAGCTTTTAAAACCAGAAAAGCAGATATGAGGACAAGTAATGACCTAGTACACTGTGGGCGGTGGGGGAAGGGGAGAGCAGAGAGGGGGAAGGAGGGAGGTGGGGTGGGGGAAAGGAAAAGCACAGAGAAGGAAGGAGGGAGGGGGTGGGGTCTGGGTGTGTGCCACACCTTTTGGGGGCAAGACACAATTATAAGAGGGACTTTACCTAACAAATGCAATCAGTGTAACCTGGTTTCTTGTACCCTCAATGAATCCCCAACAATTTAAAAAAAAAAAAAAGACAGCAGACGTGC
>CAUYRH010048821.1:0-11794 GCA_963574655.1 Perodicticus potto | reverse complement strand
CAAAATATCAAACTTCACCCATGAACTTATTGACTATTTTAAACCAACTTTCTATCCTTAAACCTCCCTGTTAGAACAAAAATGGAAGACGTAAGATGCCACGGTGCTTCTTTTCATCCTTTGCCTCATAATTTGACCACTCCTATAGTTGTTATATATAGTTGTCATATATGGTGCATTATATGTATATACGTAGAGAGAGAGACCTAGGGTCTTTTGAATTGTCTTGATTCACACACGTCAACTTATATTGCCTGGCTAATTTATTATTACTTAAGTCCCATCTATTTCAAATATTCTCACCCCCATCTCTAGCAAAGTATATAAGAATTTGAAGGACATAAATATGAATACTCTTTCATGGCTTTGTAAAACACGTGGTAATTTAGCTCATCCACTGAAAATGATTTCCACAAATGGAGGCCATGCTCAGGATGAAACACATAACCAAAGGCACAAAACCAGAGACATGCAGCATATGTGTGGAGGTAAATGATGAGAACAGATCAACTGGGAGATAAAACTCACCTATAGAAAAAAAGGCTTTAAAGATAAATTGTGCTGTGATTGCAGAATATCCTAGAAGAAGGCTGCAAAACTCGACCTCCAGGCAATGTGAAGACATTGAACTTCGTGTTGTGATACCTAAATTTTGTGTCTCATAACATAAATATACACAGGCCAATAAGAAGTATTGTTCAAACATTACCTAAAACAACAGCATGTTCTAAAATATGGCTATAGACACAAATAGAATAATGAAGAAATAGAAATTTACTCTGTAGTTTTTCCAAAAGCAACTAGTCTTCTGAAACCACAGTTGTATTACTAGGCAAACAGGACTTTGTCATTTCTTTTGAAGAAATGACATGTAGAATAAAGAAACCAATGAAATAGTTTAGATGAAAAGTAAAGAAAGAAAAACTATTGAGGGAAAATGTAATAAGTACATCATAGAATAAGGCTAAAGAAATAAATATAACATGTGACTTTTCTCCTGGAAGCCACTTTACCATAAACTTTATTTATCCATTTTACACAGAGAAATCATAAGTTAGACATTTTAATAAGACTGATTTAATAAACTAAGTTACTCTATAATACCTGAAAAAATAAAGTATTAATACATTTTAAATAAAATTTAGAAAATAAGAAAATTCTAACTTTATATTAAAAGTTTTAAAATGTTAAACTGGGGAATCATTTAGCTATGGATATTTTAGCAGTTAACTTCTTTTTTCAAGATTCATTCCTCCAAAGACAATCCAAAATGCAGCTGGAGAAAGACTAGATATATTCAAGTTTTACAGAGAAGGATTCTTGTGGGAAATATCATGTTTTTAGTTTTACCCTGCTTACTTTGTTTAGCTTTAATTTTTAACAGTTACTGAAATTGAACACTTAGATATTTAGCACAAATAACCAATTTTCAGTTTGTTTGCCCTACTATAATAAATTCCCAAAGATAGGCTAGTTGATAAGCAGTAGAATTTTTTTTCACATTTCTAGAGTCAGAGAAGCACAAAATCAAGGGGTAGCAGATTTGTTGTCTGGTGGGGGCCCCCTCCCTGGTTCAAAGACAAGACGACAAGACCTTACTGTGTCTTCATATGGTGGAAGACGCTAGTTAGTTTACTGGCGTCTCTTTGGTAAGGACACTAATCTCCCATGTGTGTGTTCTGCCCGCTTCGCTTACCACCTTCCAAAGTCTCCATTTCCTACATCTTCAGCTTAGGGGTTAAATTTCAGTGAACACAGCTGGGCAGACACTGTTTTTCAGACCATAGAAGTACCTATTCAACAAAAAAAGTAAGTATCCATATACTGTGACAGTATAACATGTTTAAAATATTTGGAAACCAAAAGAAATTTTAAAAAATAAAAATTCACAATAATTTAATAACTATTTTTATTTCTTTTGAACCATTTTCAAACATTAATCATACACAAATTCATTTTCCTTAATTGTGTATGATCATGGAGATATATTCTAGTCAATATTTTTAAAGAATTCATTATTATACAAATATTTTAATTTTCCACTTTCATATTTACCTCCTTTAGTGGTTTTATAAGAACTCCTTGAATAGAAGCATTTAGTATATAATTGACTGCAATTTCCCTGTTGTTAACAGCATTTAGTGTTTTTTTTTTATTATAAATAACTCTTTAAGAACATCTTTAGACACAAATGATCTTTTTTTAATCGCTAAAATGTATTGAACCCTATCAGTGCCATCACTAAGGAAGCAGGATAGACAATGGATTGTAAGCTGGAAGCTTGCAGGAGGTGGGCCTTCCCATTCCTGTCGGAGAAAAGGCCTCAGGCAACCTCTGTACCTGCTATTTATTGAGAACATGCACCCCTCCCCCAAGCCCTCCCCCCTTCACTGATGTTCCACAGCTGATCAATTTCCAACTACCAACTTCTGCTCCTTACAGTCCAGTAACTGCCACTTTGTCTCTGCAGGCACAGGGTCCTGGTCAGCTGACACTTTGTCTCTTCAAACCTGCTGTCCTGGTTCCTACATCTCTTTCTACATAGGTTGCTACATATGTTGTTACTACCTAAGTTGTTACACGGGTTGAAATATCGTATTACATAGGTTGCTACATATCCCCCCTTTTTTGATTAAGAAATTCTTGCACAGGGTGAAGGGAAAACCTGTAGTTGTTTATTTCATTTCCTCTTCTTGTCAAATAGCACTCCTTCTAGCTAGGCAGAGAAAAGAAAGAAAAAGAAAAAAAAAAGCACAGAATAAATAAAAAAACTACATCAGAGGAGTCAGGAGGGCCTTCACCAAAGAAAGAGATTTGTGTTACGTTATATTCTTCTGAACAAATAAGGGTAATATTAATTTTATATATTTCATCACCTGTTTTTGGCTGACCCATAGGTTTTTTTTTTTGGAGTGGGGGGAACTCAATGTGTTGATTATTTGTACAAATTGGAATGCGTATATCTTACTAATCAACATAGACTTCACCTCATTTGCCCAATTACAGAACCCTGTCTTAACGCTTCCATAGGAAGTATTAATCAATGCCCAAAGTTTCCTACTTCTGCACATTATCCATTGTGCCCATTAAATGAGGAGCAATAGGCACAGTGCAGATGGGAATGTCAAGTGGGAAGTGTCAATCTACAGGAGCAGTAAGGGAAGGATTAAGGATATATATCCAACAAAGATTCTCTCACCTTTCCTGATACAAGACGTTTGCTATGACTTCAAATTTCCATTACCAAAGCCAACGGCTTTGTTCAGAACCTTATTAAAACTTAGAGGGTGTGTACTGAGCTTGCCCAGGCCTAGAGATTGGGAGGTTTTTTAAGTGATGGAACCCTCTATCCAGCGTTCCTCTCAGAAGCTCTAACTGCCATGGGCGAAAAAGGGCACTGACCTCTCCTAGCTACTTCCTGCTGAGGGTGGATGACAATTTGGGAAGTAGTTAGTGGTTTCTCAAAGGAAGTTGATCTAGGGTTCACAGTAAATGACAATCAGCATGGACAGTTTGCAGTAGAATGTTTTTATGAAATTTCAGGCCTAGGAAATTGAGGTTCCTTATTCAGGCTGAAATGAGAGAACCTTGTATCTGTGGAAGTAGTTACTGAAGACGGATTCATCAAGATGTTGGCAAGGTGTCCACTCATGATGAGGTTTAATCCAGCGAGCAGGCAGCCACTGCTTTTCGTGTTGTTCTGTAATGATATGAGCAAACCCTTGACCTCAGTGTAGCACATGACCAGGTTTCCTTTCATACATATCAGGTTTCCTATAGAAAATAGGTTGTTGCACTTGGGAAAGTGGCGGATGGGTGAGAGATATCCAGTGATGTTCAGCAGCTGTGTTTTCATCATTGTTGAAATTCAAAAAATTACGAGTGAACAGGGCTCCAGTGAGGATATTTAAAGGGATTAGTTAAAGCATAAGTTAGTATTCCTAAAGTAAGACATAACCAATTAATATGACCCAACAATTTTTGAAAGTCATTCAAGTACATAAGGAATCTAACCAAAAACTAACACATTGTGGAAGAATTTTGGTGTGAGTTAATTTGTATCCTAAGTAAGTATAGGGGATATAATTTGAATTTTTTCAGGTGCAATTTAAAGGCCATAAGATTTTAAGACAAATACACCTTGTTTAAACATGTCTTGTAAAATGGCCAAAGTTTGGTGGGCAAGCAAAATATCATCCATGTAATGAACAATATAGGGTGTAGAATATTTCTTTCTAATGAACTGCAATGGTTGATCAACAAAATGCTGACACAATGTGGGGCTATTCAACATACCTTGTGGCAGAACCTTCCGCTGAAAGCGTTGGTGGGACTCTGCTGATTACAGGAAGGAACAGAAAAGGCAAAAGGGGGTTGATCCTCAGGATGTAAATACATAGTGAAAAAGCACTCTTTTAAATTAATTATATACAGGCTCAGCACCTGTGGCTCAAGGGACTAAGGCGCCAGCCACATACACCTGAGCTGGCAGGTTTGAATCCAGCCCAGGCCGCCAAACAACAATGACGGCTGCAACCAAAAAATGGCCAGGTGCCATTTGTTGTGGCAGGCGCCTGTAGTCCCAGCTACTTGGGAGGTGGAGGCAAGGAATTGGAGGTTGCTGTGAGCTGTGATGCCACAACACTCTACCCAGGGTGATAGCTTGAGGCTCTGTCTCAAAAAAAATAAAATAAATCAAAATAAAAAAATAAAAGATATATAAAAAAGTAATTAACTAATTAATTATATACAAATACCAATTAGGAGGAATCATAGAGGGCAGAGGAAGGCCAGTTTGCAAAGGACCCATGGAGGTAATAGTTTCACTGACTTTGTGGAGATCATTGAGCATTCTCCATTTGCCTGGTTTCTTTTTTATAGTAAAGACAGGAGAGTTCCAGGGGCTAGTGGAGGGCTCAATATATTCTAGTTCTAACTGTTCCTGAATTAAAAATTGTAAAACATCCAGTTTTTCTTTTTTTAATGGCCACTGCTCCACTCACACTGGACTATTGCTCTTCCAAGATAACCTGAGAGCATATTTTGAGGCAGTGGCCTCTAGGCTAAATTCAACATCTGAAAAGAATTTTCAGAAGAGGGGGGTAAAGTTACCATAGCTTTTCATTGTTGGAGTAAGTCATGGTAAATGGCTATATCAGCTATGTATGGCTGAATTTGAGCATGTTGATTATGGGCCCAACAAGTTAAAGGCAATGTACTTTGAAAAACTGAATTTAAACTTCCTATACCCATAAAAATAACATCAACTATTTGTTTAGACCATTCCTTAGGCCAATGATTTAAAGCCAGAATGGAAACGTCTGCACCAGTATCTAACAGGCCACTAAAGAGTTTATCTTTTAGGGCGAGTGTTAATTGAGGCCTGTTCTTATCAATAGATGTTTGCCAAAAATAGCATTTGTACTGTCAAGATCTTTGGTACATTTATTATCAGTTAGTTTAATGCAAGGCAGAAGCAGCAACTGGGCAAATTTTTGTCTGGCTGGAATTTGAGTGGGTTGTTTTACTGAGCTCAGGATTTGTATTTCCCCTATGAAGTCACTATTGACAATACTTGTGTGGACTAGTACCCCATGAGATGATAAAACACTTTTTCCCAACCAACAGAGTCTGGGGGAATAGAGCCGCATATTCCTGTTCCTAATTTCTTTACTCCCAAGTTAGGAAGTAAAAGAACATTATCACACGCTGGCAAATCTAAGGCAGCACTACCCGGTGGTGTGCAAAAGGGACTGGATGCCCTGAAGTTGCTGGTGAGTGGGTAAATCCCTGCACTTTTTGTCCGTGGGCCCAGGGTAGGGCATGATTGATAGTTTCCCTGCTGTAAAGGTGTTCCATTTTTATTGAATTTGGAATGGCATTCATTGGCTCAATGGAACCCCTTTTTATTCCTGGGGCACACCCCTGGGGGATTATATTTTCTTTGTTTCTTTTGATTGTTGAAATTGCCCTTCCCATCGGTATTTCTCATTGCTATTCCTTTTCCAACACTTTTTTCATATGGCCTGCCTTCCCACAATTATGGCATGTGACAAAATTTGATTTCAACCCGTATTTTATGGCAGCAGCAAGATTAGCCTTCTAGGGTTTGGTTCCCACCTCAGCATGCTCATATATACTCCTCCAGAGGAGCATTTTGTGCTCTCCAAGGATTCAAAACTTTTGACACTCATTGATAGCATTTTCAAATGCTAAGGTTTGAAAAGTATATCTCTAAGATCTGTCTGAGCAACAGCTTTTTCTACTGATGTTTTTAATCAAGCTAAAAAGTCAGTGTAAGTTTCATTTGCAGACTGCATATAAAAGATTTAGACACATCTCCAGGTGGCTGAACCTTTTCCCAGGCTCTAAGACAGCACATTTTTTTTGTATTATAACTATATCATCATATTAAAGTGGTTTCAGAATGCCCATCCACTGACCAGAGCCAGTGAGCTGTTCCTCTGCTGCGTTCTGGCCACTTATCAAGTCAGCCTCCTCCTTCTACTAAGTTTTAAATTGTAAATATTGACCACATTCAAGAACAGTTCTGGCCAGCATGCCCCAATCATACGGAATAAGACACTGCTCTTGTCCAGTCCCTGTAATAAGCCTCTAGAAAACAGAACCTCCATGTCGTACTGTGTTACAGCCTGTTTTAGATCTTTTAGAATCATAAAAATCAATATATGATGATTAAAGTGTTGGCCCCTTGAAGATCATAAGGGGGTGTCGAGGGCAGTGCCAGAAGTTTTACATGAATAGTCTGTAACAGGAAAAAGCCCCCAAGTAACTGCTTAATCTTGACATTTAGGGTTCGATTCAGCTTAGCTTTATTGAGGTGCAAAGGTGGCAATGGGTGGGAGGACACAGAGTCCAAAGACTCAGGTTCGTCCATGTCCTGTTCTAATTGTACCTGCTGCACCACCTCATCACTGTCGTCATCAGTCTGAAACAGTTGTGACTCCACCGACCAGGAGCCGCCCACTGCTTTCCTATAAATCTTTTTGCTATTTAAAAAGCTCTCTCCCACTACAATTATCCCCTTGGAAGGACAGACAGAGAGTGGCTTATTATTTGCCAAAGGTGTCAGTATCCCTTTGGTAAATGCCTATGATTTCCCAAAGGTGTCACTCACCCTGGGTAATCCTGTCCTTTGATAGATTACCTGTTGCAGGTTACCTGTGATTTGCCAAAGGTCTTACTATCCCTTTTGTAGGTGCCTATGAATTGCCAAGGGTCTCACTTTAAGTGACATTATCTCATTGGTAGGCACCTATGGTGGCCAAGGGCTACATTGTCCCTTGGTCAATCTGGACAGAGATTTCCTTTTCCCTCCCTGTAACTCCCTCCTGCCACATTGCCAAAGGTTACCCTTACTTAGAGTGATATTCCCCTTCGCTCCACATCTGCTATCCTGCTGACTACCAGAATGTAGGTACGGTCATCAAGGAAGCAGGCCGGACAACGGATTGTAAACCGGAAGCTTGTGGGAGGTGGACCTTCCCATACGTGTCCAGGAAAAGGCCCCAAGAAATCTCCGCAGCTGCTATTTATTGAGAACATGCACCCCTCCCCTGAGCCCCGCCCCCTTCACTGGAGTTCCACAGCTGATCAATTTCCAATTGCCAAAGTCTGTTAACATCCAGTAACTGCCACTTTGTCTATGCAACCCCACTGTCCCAGTCAGCTGCCACTTTGTCTCTTCAAACCTGCTGTCCAGGTTCCTACATATCTTTCTACACAGGTTGCTACCTATGTTGTTACTATATAAGTTGTTACATGGGTTGTTACATATCTGATTACATAGGTTGCTACACATCCTGTTACATAGGTTGCTACAAACACTAAGCATGTTTTAGCTACTGTGCTATGTTTAAAGTTGTTTACAAGATGGTGCCTATGGCTCAAAGGAGTAGGATGCTGGCCCCACATGCCAGAGGTGGCAGGTTCAAACCCAGCCCCACCCAAAAACTCCCAAAAAAAAAAAAAAAAAAAACCTTAAACTTGTTTACATGTTTGTTCCTCACAAAAAAACACATTAAACAGATTTTTTATAATATTCAATTTGTATATGAGAAGGATAAGCTCTAGAGGCATTAAGGGACTTTCCCACAGGGACACAGCCATCTGGGTATTGCCAGAATTCAAACTACATGTGGCTCCTGGCTCAAACATTTAAATAACCAAGTTATACTGTCTCTGTATTATATATAAATAAAGTAAAAATCACTATGATCTGCAAAGCATTAACAGACTATCTTCCAAATATGACACAGATCTGTAAATGTTCTAGCAATATTTGAGTATACTGTGTCTTGGGAGAAGGTGACACCAAGGTACTTGAATAACAGGTCGAAGAATGAATTCAGATAGGAAATTGACATACTTTGCCTTACTATGTGCATTCAAAGGAATAATAATTCTTAAATGCAATCAATATTATAAGTTACATCTTTTTAAGGGGCCCACATGTGATTGATTAACAAACAATGTGACTCCTGAAAAGAGCATTCTCAACTGGTTCCAAGTTTCAGGCACCACTGAATTATAAATACTAAAATATCATGGTGCTATTAGGTGCTTCAACTAGAATTCTCTTCTGTGATGTTATTAGTGGGAAGAAAGTGAGAAAACTAGAGTAAAGCAGAAAAGAAAGAGGAGAGGAATGTTGTTCCTGAGCTCTCACCTGAATTTACAGATCTATATTAGTCAGACTTCTTTGGTTAAAAGTGACAAAATACACCCACACTTTCAAAAAAGATAGTATTTAATTGCTTCTCTTATTGGAAGCAACAGTTCAAACAAAATAGTCAAGGCTAGTTTTTATTCTCTGTCCTTCCAATTTCTTTTCTTCTTATGTTTGGCGATGCTTTCAGGAAGTGAATGGCTCGGTTAACTATAGCACAGGTTGGCTTTGAGTCATAGACCCAATATGTAATGTGGTCAGTGATGGACAGAGGAAAAACAGCCTTTTTTTTTTAGACATAGTCTCATTCTCTCACCCTGGGTAGAGCTCTGTAGCATCATCATAGTTCACAGCAACCTCAAACTCCTGGGCCCAAGTGATCCTCCTCCCTCGGCCTCACAAGTAGCTGTGACTACAGGCACCTGATAACATGCCCAGCTAGTTGTTTTGTTTTTAGTAGAGACAGAGTCTTCCTCTTACAGGAAAAACATTCTTATCCCCTCTACCCATCTTAGGTTTTCTGGGTGAGGCCCTGCAGATTAGACTGAAAAGAAACAGAAGTTTGATGGCTGAATAGTATTCCATAGTGTACATATACCATAGTTTGTTAATCCATTCCTGGATTGGTGGGCATTTAGGTTGTTATAACATTCTTAATTCAACCAATTTATAGTCCTGCCAACATGTATGAAAATGTTCATATTCACATCAGAAATTCCTGATAAAATGAGGAAGTTCCCCCGACTTCTTTGAGGTGTATTGTATACCATAAAATTCATCTATTTTTAATTATATGGTTTGATGAGCTTTGACCATTATATACAGTAGTTTTAACTGCTACCACAGATAGAACATATATCAGATGTCTTTTTAAAGTCAGGATTCCTATAGATGGTTTCCATTTAACAGATGGCTGTTATGATTTTGTAATTAGTATATTCATTGTCAATGACTGTAAAGCATTTTCAAGGTCTGGAAAACACATTTCTTCAATAATTCTGATTTTACCATTGTTTATACTGTTTAGGAAAGAATAGAAAACTTGGATAATGGCCCTTGTCCAGATGATCCCAAATCCTTAACTATTTTTTCTGTTGGTTTATCCTGAAAAAATTGTAGCATATACATGAAAGTGCTATTACACAAAAAATATTAGATTTAACTTTTTTATTTTAAAATAATTTCATTTTTATGGAAAAGGTGTAGACATAATGGGAAGAATCCCTGTATGCTTTTCACTCAGATGCCTCAAATATTACTGTTTTATTATATTCTCTTTCTCTAAATCAAACATAATAAAATGGTTATATATACGTGTGTATATATATTTCTTTTTCTGAGACATTTGAGGATAGTTACGTAGTGTTCTTTTATCTTAATAATTCAGTGCACAGTTCTTAAAAGGATTTTCTTAGATAATCAGTATAGTTATCAAAATCAGGAAATTAGCATTGATACAACTATTAACTAAACTACAGATTTGATTCAGATTTCTCCAGTTGTACTATAGACATTTCTTGTACTGTCACTTTTCTACACTGAAAATTTATTGTGAAATATTGGTTAAACCAATTAAGCTTTGAGGATATCTTTGTGTTAGTGGAGTTTTGTTTCTTTTTTTGTCAAATTATCTGTCTTGTGATTATCCAGGCAAAATACAATTAGGAAATAAAATATTCTTCCAACAGATAATAACGTAATAGATAATCTTTCAGAAGTCCTCGGGCAATTACTGAAATTTTAAACTTTTATTAGCTTTGATTGTAGGTATGAGAAGGAACACTCTGTAAATGGCATATAAAGGCAAATTCAATTTTCTTCTCAGAAGTAATGTGGCCTTAAATTCTCCCAAGGCTAGTAGTATCAATCTACTCAATCTATACAGACCATTTTTCATTTGGTATTATATCTAAAATAGGGACACTTGGTGTACATTTGTCTAACTTGAACAATTTTGTTTGAAATGTTCTTTCCAAACTGTTTTTCTCAAGTTCATAGAAACTAAAAAGTACAAAAAGCAAAAACCTTTCGAAATTTTTAAAATTCACATAAAAATGATTCCCAAATGAGTTTGGGGTATGGCATACTGCCATGACTTTGGAGCATGGAAGAGAGAATGGCCCTTTGGAGTACCCCTAAAGAACTTTACTGGAAACTCTTGGTATTTTTGACACTTCAACCACTTTTTGTTTTAGGGTGAGAAGATCTTCTACCTGATCCGCCCAACAAATGCCAATCTGACACTCTTTGAGTGCTGGAGCAGTTCTTCTAATCAGAATGAGATGTTCTTTGGGGACCAGGTGGACAAGTGCTACAAGTGTTCTGTGAAGCAAGGACAGACACTTTTCATTCCTACAGGTCTTTCCTGGGCTCCTGTCTGGGAGGGTTTGCAGAAGGTAGAAAAAAGAAGGAAGCTTGTGGCACCACAGCCAACCCCTTCTCATAATATATTAATCTAATTATGTGGGATATCTTTCTCATACCAGCTGAAGGCTCCATCAGAATAAGCTTCAATAAAATTCATGTGGTAGCCAGTGGGCAGCATAATCACTTGGAAAGGCTGCAGGTAGAGGGGTCCAGGAGGAGGGTGGACTTTTTGGTGTTGGATTGATGTCAGCTTGGTAGATAGATAGAGAATAAACTTTTAGCCCCATGACCTAGGGATACTGACTGGGAGGCTGGCATTCTTGGCTATAAATCAGAATGATGGTGGGGGGGAGAATGGGGCTTTTTTCCTAAACAATATATATATGGATTTTACTTTTAGAATTATGAATTCTTAGGTCTGGGGTGGGGTCTGAGTATGTGTACTTTGGAAAAGTTCACTTGTTGTTGTTTGGCGGGCCTGGGCTGGATTTGAACCCGCCAGCTCAGGTGTACGTGGCTGGCGCCTTAGCCTGTTGAGCCACAGGCACCGAGCCAAACTGCAACCAAAAAATGGCTGGGCATTGTGGGGGGTGCCTGTAGTCCCAGCTACTTGGGAGGCAGAGGCAAGAGACTCTCTTGAGCCCAGGAATTGGAGGTTGCTGTGAGCTGTGATGCCACGGCACTCTATCCAGGGTGACAGCTTAAGGCTCTTTCTCAAAAAAAAAAAAAAAAAGGAAA
>CAUYRH010048819.1:0-15686 GCA_963574655.1 Perodicticus potto | reverse complement strand
TTTTATTTTATTTTATTTTATTTCCTCCAAATTTCTTTGGCTATATGAAGTCCTTAGTGGTTCAATTCAAATTTTGTAATTGTTTCTATTATTCCTGAAATAAATTCATTGGAATTTTGTCAAAGATTGCATTGAACCTGTAGATCACTTTGAGTGAGGTAAACGTTTTAACAATTATAATTCTTCCATGAACACAGGGTATCTTGACATTTATCTGTGTCTTCTTCCATCTGTATTTTAAAGTTATTAATGTATATTTCTTTCATGTCTTGTGTAATTTTATTTTCCTTGTTTAAATTTTACCTAAGGTTTTTTGGTTCTTTGTTTCTTTGTTTTTTTAAGTCTCTACAAATAGGTTTGTTTTCTTGTTTTTTTTTTTTTTTTTGCACTTTTGGCTGGGGCCAGGCTTGAACCTGCTACCCCTGGTATATGGGGTCGGTACCCTACTCCTTCAGCCACAGGCACTGCCCATTCTTGTTTTTTTTTTCTTTAGATGGTTTGTTGTTAGTGTATAAAAACAGTACTTTTTATTTTTACATGTTGCAACTTGTAAAGAAATTTTTAGTTTCGATTTTTTTTTTAATCTTCAAGGTTTTCTCTCTATAAAATAATGTTGCCTGCAAACAAAGACAGTTTTCTTTTTAATTCGAATGTATTTTATTTCTTTCTCTTACTTAATTTCTCTGGCTCAAAAATCCAGTTTTGTTCTGAAAAGAAGTGAAGAGAATAGGTATCCTTATATTGCTCCAAATTTAGATGTAAAACTTTTAACTTTCCACTGTTATTTAAATATGATGTTAGCTGTGGGTTTGTCATATATAGCCTTTATTGTATTGAAGTACATTACTTCTATACATATATTTATTTTATTTTTTGCCTTTTAATTTTTTTTATTAAATCATAACTGTACAATGTGATTATTTCATGTACAATAAGGAATGCTTAAATCAAACTGATTAACATAGCCATCACGTCACTTACTTATTTTTTGCAGTAAGCCATTCACAGTTTACTCTTAGTTGTTTGGAAATACACCCTTGCATTGTGCACATTAGTCAAGAACCTGTGAAATGCTCTCCCTCCTCCCACCAAACACCTTCTTCCTTCCCCCTTGTTAGACTATTTGTGTTTTATCATTCATAAGAGAGTAGCGGTACTTGGACTCAAGCTTCCTTTTTTAAATTCTCAATTCAGTTAAAAATAATGCTATTTAATAGCTATGTGACTTTAAAATAAACAATTGTTTCCAGTACCCCATTTTCTAAAAATCTTTAAAATGAGCATAAAATTATTTATGTTGCAAGGTTCTTGAAATCATAAAACTTAGAATATATGAAACATCTGACACAATCAAGGTGAAAAATAAATGGCAATTGTATTTTACTTAAATATATACATATTAGCTTGCACATATGTTATAAAGAGTAGCATACGTTTGCAAAGTGGGATGAGCAATGGATGGCATGCAGCCTTTTTAGAAATCCATGGTAATAGTTAACATTTACTAAGTTCATATTATGGATCAGTTACTATTCTAAATACTGCAGATATATTGCTTCATTAAGTTTGATAATGCACCCAATAGGTACTATGAGTATACAAACTTTATATGTTAGTAGATTGTGTTATCAGAAGGTTCAACCATTTGATTATGTTTTCATAGCTTATTGTAAGTGGTGGGGGTAAATCCAGAGAGTCTTTTAAGATAGAGTACTGCTGGAAACTGCATACTGGGCTGCCTCATAAGGTGTTAGAAAAACACTGAAATACACAAATAACTATCTTTATAGTCCATTAAATGTTTTTAGAATAAGTTATTTTAACTGCTTTATTCATTACAAACTATTTGTAAGGGATGAGAAATACTAGCATCTTTATTACTATCAGTTTCTCTCTTTCAATTGGTTTTAAGTTAATTTCATCAGTTAATGAATTACATACTCAGATAAGACTCCATTCAATACTTCAATATTATAAAAATTAACTAGTTTTTTAAATATTTGCTCTACATAAGCATCACTTTAGATTAGCATCATCCTGAGGGAGTTTGCACTATTTTTAGAATTAAACATTAACAACCAAAAGCACCATAAATCCATAAATCTACTAAGCACATGAGATAACAAAACATGAAAACTTGTGTATCTAACACAGGTACTATTTTCTCATCACTAGTTTTTCTTCTGATACTATTAAGTACAATTAGAGACCTTTCATTCTGTAATTCCCAAGTCTATTTGTTTATAAAGACTTATCCTTCCCTATGCAATGTAATAATGACAGATAACCTCTTTAACATTTTATACATACTTTCTTTTCATTTATTTATACCACAGCGTAGTGCCACCGGCCATTTTTTTAAACAAACTTTCTCCAGTACTGATGTAAATTGGTAAAGAATCCATATAAACTTAATTGAAAGCTCTGTGGTATAAAATCATATGTTCTGATGAGAATTGGGAATCATTCTGTTTACATATCACTGATAATTTTAGTTGATTCTAGAAGCCTGTCTTAAGTGGCTACTAGAATATCACCTTGTTTCTTTACATGATGTACTAAAGAGCTACTAAAGGCATGTTGACAACAATAATTGGGGAACTACCTGTGATAAAACATAGTTAACAAAAGAATAACAATTTTCTGTGGACATAGGAAAAATAATCCAATAATTTGCAACAGCATGACATTTTTTTGAAATGTGTCTATGCCAAATTCCTTTGTTCTTTGGCAAACTTTTAGAAATATCATACTGTGTTTACAGAGATGCAAAACAAAGCATGATCCAGTTATTTTCTGAATTAAATATCCTTCAGTGAAGATTATCCTTTGCCTTCAGCTGTAAAGATTGAGAAGACATTGCATTATAGTTACAATCACAGACATAGAGAAACACTGAACAGCCATTGGATGCTGGAAATGTGGAGCCTTGGTTGTTCAATGTGTGAGACATAAAGTGTGTTATCTGCGAACAGTTTTTAGCCACAGTCAGTCATGTTAATTCCAGGAATCAAATGAGTATAAACACCTAGGAGTGATTGCACTTTTTGCCATTCAGATTGCTTAACTCAAAGCAAAGATTTAAACTTACGAAGTATTTCATAAATACAAAACATATTTGATAGTATAGCTTCAAAATGCACTCAAGGAAAATATTTTTAGTACAATAAAAGTCATTACCTGCATTTATTCTGATTCAATTCTTTCCAAAATTTCTGTTTCTTCTGACTTTTTAACACTTATATGTTCTCCACCATTTTTTGGTTATTCTTCATCAAAGAATGTCTAATGGAGCAGATGTAGGCATTTGTAAGAATAAAGATTTTTGGTAGTTAAGTTCTCCTTTTGACTTTATCTCTTGTCCAACTTTAAATACCATCATCAAAGCAAAATATTCACAGACAAAAAAATGAAACAGTATTATTTCAGAACATATCTCACCCGTGGTTCATCTTTTAAAGCCACATTTCTTTAGATTTTAAGATGTATTTGCCATACTGATCCTTTATAATTAGAATTTTAAATGGGATTACAGTAATTTGCGTGAGTTGGATTTAGAACTGCCACACAATTAGTTTTTATTACTACCTACTTTTTATCTCTTCACTAAAGCCTTTATTCACTGAGTCCATCTCATTCATCTTAATTGGTAGTCCAGAAAGAGAAGTCTCCTAGGTTTCTTTGTCTTGCCAAGGTTGTGATAGCCTTTGATAGGATTTTAGTACTGGAACAGATAAGAGCTAATTTAACATGTGACATCTAGCAGAAAAATGGATAAAACTATGGCAGAAGGTCAGTGTGATTTACCAGACTATAGCAGGGTGTTTAAAAGCAAAGCCTAAGACTAGAGAAGAGTCTCGTACCTATGGGCAACAAGCTATTAAACCACAAAATGACATAGCAATAAATGAAAATGCAAATAACAAAGGTGAGGGTATCCCTTGAAAATGATGACAGATGTTGCCTCTACATGCTGAGGATGGAATGGAATGTACTAACCTAGCCCTCTCAAAAAAAAGAAAAAGAAAAAAGTATTAACAACCTCAATATATTTTGTTTCCTTTATAAATTTATTAGACATTTTAAAATATGCAGTTCTCATCTAATTTTTCTTTAAATGCACTTTTAGAAAACAACTTCTAGCTACTACACAACTATAGCAGCAGAGCTTTTATTTGATTAAAATTTTAAGAGGACTAAATGGCAGTAACAATCTTCTTAGGCACATTTCAAGTTTGTATAGAAGGAAATTAACAAGCTGTTGTTTATATCCTTGGTGGGGGGAAACAACCTCAACTCAGAAACTGTTTCTTTGAAAGCAGGTGTTTAAGCATATAAAAAATAGAATTACCTCTAATAGTCGTATCCCAATATAACTTTCTTTTTTGTTAGACAGGTCTCTCTAAAGATAATAATGCCAGGCAAAGACAGCTGTTAGACTTTGTTTATTTTGTTATTTTAAAAAAATGTTAACCCAATTTTGATTAAATCATTTTATTTAAATCTGTTGCCTGTGAAATATGCAGATGAATACAAGTTGATTAAGAAAATATTCTCAAAAGGGCTAACCTACTGTGATCCACTGATGCCTTAGGACAGTGAGAGCAACCTTTTCATGCTGGAAGTCTGCATTAATTTAGCTGTAGTCAATTAAGACCACATTTAAGGAACTTCAATTAGATGTACTTTAAAATGTTCATTATTTTATAAAAATATAACTACTGTGTACTTAATTTCAAAAAATGATAACTGTTCATTAATTTTAGTTAACTAACCTTGACACTACTATTCAACATGCTGCTGGAAGTTCTAACCAATACCATCAGGCAAGAGAAGGAAATGAAGGGCATCCAAGAGAAGTGTTTTAGCCTAGCTTTGGTATCAGGAGATATTGACTTTGTAGAATGAGTTACAGATGATTCCATCCTGCTTAATTTTTTAAACATTTGCAGTAGGATTTGTATCAATTGTTGTTTTTTTTGTTTGTTTTTTTGTGTTTTTTTTGTATGCCTGGTAGAATTTGGCTGTGAATCCATTGGGTCTATGGCTTTTTATATTGAAGAAATCTTTAAATTATATATTGAGTCCCACCCTCATTTTTGCTCTATTCAGGAGTTCTACTTTGTTTTGGTTCGATCTTGTGAGGTTGTATATTTCCAGGAGTTTTATCATATCCTCTAGTTTTTTTAGTTTGTGAGCACAGGAATGGTTGTAATAGTGTCAGGTGATGTCTTATATTTCTATGGTGTCAGTTGTATGTCTCATTTTTCTCATTTTTCATTTTTAATTGTGTTTATTTGAATCTTCTCTTTTCTTTGTTAATCTAGGTAGCGGGGGGTTGGGGTTATTTTGATACTTTGTATTGTTTCTTTGTGTGTCAATTTTTTTAGTTCTGCTCTGATTTTTGTTATGTATTTCCTTCTGGTAGCTTCAGTTCAGTTTGTTCTTATTTTTCTAGTTCCTTTAAAAGCCATGCTAGGTTGTTAATATGTAATTTTTCTATGCTTTTAATGTTGGCATTGAATGCTATAAACTACTTCCCTTTTAACTATTCCCTTTTACTATTTTTACATTCCAAAGATTTTTGGTATGTAGCGTGTCTATATTAATTTATTACATTTTTTTTTAACTTCCATCTTGATCTTGTCAAGGACCAAAATGTCATGTAGGAGAATTTCTTTACCCTCCACATTTTGATATAATTTTGACTGTCATCTGAGAATATCCTTGATTTGATATGAATTTTTAAAAATTATTGAGACTTCCTGTACCTCCTAAAATATAGCATATATTTTGAAAACATTTTATATGCTTAGAAGAAGAATGTATATTTTGTTGTTGTTGTTGGGTTGAATGTTCTGTATCTCCTAAAACATAGCATATATTTTCAAAACATTTAATATGCTTAGAAGAAGAATGCACATTTTGTTGTTGTTGTTGTTGTTGGGTGAAATGTTCTGTGTCTTTTAGGTTCCTTTGCTCTAGAAGCCAATTTAAGCCCAGAGTTTGTTGTTGATTTGCTCTCTCAATGACCTGTGTAGTACTATGAGTAGAATATTGAAGTCTCCTATGATTATCATATTGTTCTCTATTTCTTTCCCTCCTTCTAGAAGTATTTGTTTTATGAACCTGTACCCTCCAGCTTGGAGTGAATATACAATACATTTAGGTTTTTAAATATATTTTCATGGAATTGATCCTAATGTCATAAAATAATGATATTCTTTGTCTTTTTTTTCTGTTGTTGCTTTAAATACTGCTTTATCTTATATAAGTATAGCTTCTCCCACCTACTTTTTATTTGTATTTATCTGTAGAACATGTATTTTCCATCTTTTCACCTTTCCAACTGGAAATCTCTTTCCCAGTTAGGTGAGTTTCTTATAGGCAGTGTATGGTTTTTTGCATTTTTAAAATTAATTCTATCAATTTTATCTTTTCATGAGAAGATCTAATTCATTTACATTCAAAGTTAGTATTGATATATGAGGTTCCATTCTTATCATAATTTTGATTATTAACTAGGTGTTACTCAGTTATGTAATTGTTTCTTAATACCTATGAACTCACACTGTGAGTTTTAAGCTTCATATGTTTTCATGACAGCATTAACCCTTTTTTTTCTATATTTAGAATTCTTTTGAGAATTTATTGCAAGGCTATTCTAGTGGTTGATAAATTCCCCTAGACTTTGCTTTTTTGACAAACATTTCATTTCTACTTGAATTATGATGCTTAGTGTATCAGGACACAGAATTCATAGTTCACATTTTTCTTTAAAATGATTGAAAAGAAGAGCCCAATCTTGGCTTATAAGGATTTTGCTTTGCAGTCTGCTGTTAATTTAATGGAATTTCCTTTGTAGGTTATTAGAATTTTTTCTCTTGCTAATTATAGGATTTTTTCCTCATGTTCACTCTAAGCAGTCTGACTATTATATATATTCTGATGAAGTCTATCTTCCATTGCATCTCATTAGTGTTCTTTGAGCCTCTTTTATCTGGATGACTAAATCTCTAGGTAAAGAATGAAATTTTTCTTCAATTACTTCCTCAAATTGGTTTTCCAGATTTTTTATTTTTTTCTTCTTCCTCAAGAATATCTATGACTGACAGAATGCAGTCATTTTGCACAACCTCATAATCCTTTTTGAGGACTTTGTTTATTTTTAGAATTCTTCTTACACTACTTTCATCTGATTGGGTTAATTTAGAATATCAGTGATCAAACTCTGAAATTTGTTCTTATTCTTAAACTAGCCTATTGTTAAAAATTTCAACTGTATGTTGTAATTTCTTCAAAGAATCTTTCTTTTCCAGAGGTTCTATTTTGCTTTGTTTTTAATCTTTCTCGTTAGTAAATTTTCATTCATATCCTGGATTGTTTTTCTGATTTCTTCATGTTGATTTTCAATTTTCTCTTGGATCATATTGATTTTCTCTAAAATATTTTGAATTTTTTATCTGGTATTTCAAAGAATTCATTTTGGTTAATATCCATTGCTGAAGTGTTAATGTGATCTTTGGGAGGTATTGTAGCAGTTTGTCTTTTTATACTTCCAGAATCATTTCTCTAGTTCCTTATTATATGATTATTATTTTCTAATTAACTTTCATTTGAATGGGATTTTTCCCCCATTAAGTATGTGACTATTATATCTTGTGTGGGGTAACATTGCTTTGGTTCTGGTTGTGATCAGTGGCAAAGTCTCCGTATCCTTGGTTATAGACAGGTTTTATGTAGTGGTTTGCTCAAATGACAGATTTAGTAATGCACCAGGCATGTTAGCAAGCTTACTGTTTCCTGCAGGGTGAGGATGACTGAGGTCTTAGAAGCTTACTTTGTTCCCAACTACTGTGTATTTGTGTTACCAGGTTTTGCACTGGGTTGTGTAGCTCAAACTCCAGGCCAGTACATTTTGCTTGTAAGTGAGAGCTGAACACAGCAGAAGCAGATGTCTATATGCTTAATATGGTTCCTTTACTAGGGAAAGCTCTCTGTTGTTTCAAGCAATAGCCTGGTCTAGAGAATGTGCAATTACCTGAACTTCCTGCTCAACCAATGCATGAAGGGGAAATAAATCTGGGAAAAGTTTTACCAGCTCCTTTATTAGCTGCTTCACTAGCTTCATTGGAACAATACAGCTTTGTTGTTCTCCCACTGTCTGCTGCAGGAATGCTGCCACTCAGTGTAGAGGGTCAGTGGTGCCCCCCTTTTGTGCATACCTAGCCCTTGTGGGCACACTGACAGTGGGGATGCACCCACCCTTAATATCCTTAGAATGGCCACTTTCTGGAATGCTTATGCTGACCTCCTGCAAGACCAGCAATGGATGTGTCCACAGAAGTGGGTGGAGAAAAGGTCAGAAGTTCCTTTCTTCAGCTACTTGACCAAACACTGAAGCTGCTTGGTTGCTGGGAAGGAATCACTTTTCTCCTTTGCAGAGCCAGGCACAGTGCCCCATCTCTGACAGAAGCAATGCTGATTTTCTCTGCCCCCAGAAGGGACATCTTGAGCACAGGAAAGTAGTTTCTTTTGTCTGCTTTGTCCCAAGGAGTGCCCTCTTGGTATGCTGCACTATCCCCTCCCTTATGAGTAGCATTCCCTGAGGACTAGACCCCTGGGAACACTAGCTTTCCTGTATCAAGCTGGCCCTATGTGACTGCCACAATCTGAGCATGTGCCAGAGGGGATCTTCAGGCTCAGGAGATGTGGAGACACAAGTGCTCTGGCTCCCTGAGCAGGAACAGTCCCTCAACAGTTGCACCCTGAATATGGCGCCCACAATGGCAGCTTGAGCCTGAGAGCAGGCTGAGCAACCCCCCAGGAGTTGGCCATCTTATATACTTCCCTTAAGAACTCTCTCAAACGTCTGCCTTCCCCTAGTGTTTGGTTTCATGGGGGCAGATGATGCCAACAGTTTAGACACTGGTGAGCTGCCACAGGGGCAGCACTTTCATCAACCCTTTCAACAAAATGGAAAATCCCTTGCGATCCGTGTCAATGTCTGCCCGCCTCTTGCTTTCTTCATTTTCTGTGCTACAGTTTCTGCTGTGAGTTCTTTGCTAGACTACCACACACTCCCTGTGATATACTTTTTGAGTTATAACTATTGGCATATAACTTTGCTGCTTCTTTTTGAGGAAAAATAACATCTGATATCTCTATTCAGACATTTGCATGCACCAAGCTCCTTTTGGTGTTAAAGTGTCGTCACTAATCCCAATGTCACCTGGATTTTTTATGTTTTCTTTTGGAGAAAATACCTATATATACTTTGTAGTACATGTTTTACCTTTGGCACTATTATCTATTTTTATTTAATTTTCATAAAAGGTATAAGATCTTGATCTAGATTCATTTCTTGTGCTTGTGGATGTCTGCTTATTTCAGTACCAGTCTATGAAAAGACTTTTTTTTTTCATTGAGTTACTTTTGCTCATTTTTGAAGGATCGGTTGACTACTTTTGCTGGTCTTTTGCTGGGTTGTCTGTCTTACTTTATTGATCCATTTGACTATTCTTTCCCCAATACTGCTCTGTTTTCAGTTCTGTAGCTTCATAATATCTTAAAGTCAGTTACTGTCATTCATCCAACTTTGCCCTCTCCTTTAATATTATGATGGCTATTGTGGGGCTTTTGGTTTTTTAATTTTTTTATTTTCATAAATTATTTTATACTTAATAATGCTGATTCAGCTATTACTCCATCTTCCATGTGTTCTTTCATTACCTTATGCCTCACTAGCTTCATTGCCTTACGATTTGCCATAAATTCTTTTTTCTTTCTTTCTTTTTTTTTTTCTGAGATGGAGCCTCAAGCTGTTGCCCTAGGTAGAGTGCCTTGGCATCACAGCTCACAGCAACCTCCAACTCCTGGGCTCAAGCAATTCTCCTGTCACAGTCTCCCAAGTTGCTAGATCTACAGGTGCCCGCCACAATGCCTGGCTATTTTTTGGTTGCAGCCATCATTGTTGTTTAGTGGGCCCAGGCTGGATTCGAACCTGCTAGTTCAGGTGTATGTGGTGCCTTAGCCACTTGAGCCATAGGCGCCAATATTCCCATAAGTTCTTATACCGGGAAAATGGATAGGAGGATAACAAGAGAAAAATTTCCTTCAATGCAACAACCTCTTTGCATTATAATTATTCTTTCTTATCTTATTCTTTATCTTAAAAGTCAAGGTTCTTGACAAAGCAGTTTATATAACTTTTTTTCAACTTATTTTTCTCTCCTTTACACCAGACATCAGTCAACATTTTCTTTCATGTGTGTATGTGTGTGTCATTTCCTCATCTAGAGATGACGAATATTTTATTCCCCTGAATCTGGGCTAGTTGTAGAGACAAATAGGATGCACTAGAAGGATATTTTAGTATTTTCAAGGTTAATTTATAGAAATTTTGCAGCTTCTGTTTAGGCCACATGGAATATTCTTTCTGGGAGGCGTGAGATCATGTTTGAAATCTGACTACTTTGAGACCTCAATGATGTGAGAATCTAAGGCCCTGGGATAGACCATGAAGGATGCCAAGTGAGAAAGGGAAGCCAGAGGATGAATGAGCCAACTGGAAATAGATCCTCCAGTTCCAGCTGCCTCTGCAAGAATAAGAAGTGATGCCCAGTGGAATCTTTCTTTAATTCTGACCCACAAACTTACAAATAATTTTTGTAAGCATGCCAGGTGATTTGTCTAATTACTCTTGATTAAATAGATCTATATAAAATTTGATTTAAGTATAAATCCAGATTTATATCTTCTTCAAATCTGTCCTTAGATTAAAAAAATAAAACAAAACATTAAAAGCCTGCTAATCTGACATATAAATAGCTATTTAAAAGTAACCTGGAACTTCTCTGGACCCAAGAAGCACTCCAACAATCAAATAACATAAGTTAATGATTATAAATAAAATCTGGTTAGGGCAATGTGAGCAATTCAAAGAAACACACACATAAATATATATTTAAAATAGGGGGTTAAATGGCAGATATACACCAAAAAGAAGGAACCTAATGTTGCCAGAATTTCTCTAAGCCAAGTCTTTGGTCTTGGGGTTGGAAGAATGAAGCTACAGACCACAGAAGAAGCAACAGGAGAGAGTTTACTGACTGGGAGAAAGATTGATTAGCATTTTAAGCAAAAGAGAATGAAGTTGAAGAAGAGAGAACAGAACCTGCAAGTGGGAAGCCCCCCAGTCTTCAGTCTGGGGGTTTAAATGTTGCTTTTCCTATCCTTCAGGCAGGGAGTCTTGGGGAGGTGAGTCACATTTGGCCAGAGGTCTTCAGGCAGAAAATAATAATAAAATTAGCACAGGAATGCAGTTCTTATAGTTTTTGACTCAGGCAAGAAGTTATGGTGTATTCTTCCTACTCCCAGGAGCTGCCCAGAATCTTCCAGTTTGCCCAAATTGTATGGCCTGCAAAGGGTGGACTGTTTGTGTCTCAAGATGGGGATCTGATTTCTGAATGCTCTCAGGCCCAGAGATTGGGGGTTCCCTTTCCAACACTGAATGGGGGAAACCTATATCACTAATACCATGGTCAAAATGTTCGCAAACACTTCAGAACTAAGACATCTTCAAGAATTATGAGACATGAGGCATTAATAATAATAAAAGACCTATTATTAAGGCCAAGGGGCTTTTTAGATCAGCTACTTCTTAAGAAAACAACTGATCAGTATCCAAGATTGACTTGATTGAAATTTATAGCTAGAAATAATAAAGTACACCAGTTAGAATAAAGTAATAGTGTTACCAAAATTTCTTCTTCAATAGGTCATTGGTCTCAGAGATTCGAAAAATGAACCCATGAACCACAGATCAGTAGTGAAACAGGATTTATTAGACAGAAATGAATACAAAAGGATTCATAAGCCCCAGATCTTTTGGCAAAGGGGAAGACCTAAGTTGGAAGTCTCTATCCTAGGTCCCTTTTCTAGGGGTATATAGTACACTTTTGGCCAGGACTTAGTAGGTGGAAAATACCTTTTCAAAGTTAATGAGTGCATTAAGAAATGAATAAAATGCAGTCTCTCCTCCACTAGGGCAAGGTTATCCCAAGGAAAGGATTAGGGTTTGTGCTTCCTACTCAAAGTGGAACTATCCAAAATGTTTCAAGCTGCTTTGTTCATGACCTTGAGCCCAAAGAGTATGGCCTGGAAAAGGCAGCCTGCTTGTACCTGGAAATGGGAGTCTGATTTCTGAGCTCACCTGGGCTTAGAGAATGGAAGAATCCCTGAGTAGGTGAATCCTGTATCTACAGGGCAGAGTGGAAGATAGTTTCTGATATCTGTATTTAGTTTGCTGGACACAGTTTACATTTTGTAATTTTATAAATCATTATTTTTTATTTATTTATTTTTTTGAGGCAGAGTCTCACTTTGTGTCCCTTGGTCGAGTGCCATGGTGTCACAGCTCACAGCAACCTCAAACTCTTGGGCTTAAGTGATTCTCTTGCCTCAGCCTCCCAAGTAGCTGAGACTACAAGCACCTGCTACAATGCCCAGCCATTTTTTGGTTGTAGTTATCATTGTTGTTTGGCAGACCCAGGATGGAACTGAACCCACCAGCTCTCGTGTATGTGGCTGGTGCCCTAGCTGCTGAGCTACAGGTGCTGAGCCTATAAATCATTATTACTATGCAAAGTACATAGTGAGTACCAGCTTTCAGTGGAAATAAAAACCATAAACTCTATAAAATAATTTAAAGGTATTTATTTGAACCAAATATGTACCACTGATATAAATTCCTGCCCTGCTCAAGGCTGCACAAGAACCTCGTTTTCTAGGCCTAACAAGCTCACCCATGTTTTCTGGGCCCAAGCAGGTCCAAGTTAGTCTGACCAGTGTCTAACCTAAGCTACCACTCCCAGAACAGAGAACACACTCTAAACAAAATATGAACACATTCTTACATAAATACAGTTTTAAAATTAACTTCTGCCCTCAAGCCCCTGGTGCCAAAGGGTGGTGATATTCCATCTCTTCAAACTTTCCAGCCTGAAGATGATACAGGATTTCACCATTCAGGGATGGACAGGGATTCCCCAATTCTCTAGGCCCAGGTGAGCTCAGAAATCAGACTCTCATTTCCAGGCACAAACAGGCTGCCTTTTCTAGGACACACCCTCTGGGCTCTAATAAGATCATGAACAAAGCAGCCTGAGGTGTTTTTTTGGATGGTTCTACCTTGAATAGGGAGCATACACCCTACTCCCTTCCCTGAGACAAAAACTGCCAAGACCTAATAGCTTCACCCCAAATCCTAGCCAAAATGTAAATCTCCAGACAATATATACCCCTAGACAAAGGGCCCATGTGAGAGATTTTTGACTTGGGTCTTCCCCTTTTCCCGAGGCTCTGGTGCCTTTTTTCACTTCTTCTGTATTCTTTTCTGTCTAATAAAAATCCTGTCTTACCACTGATTTGTGGTCTGTGGGTTCATTCTTCAAATCCCTGAGACTAATAACCTACTGAGGAAGAAATTCTGGTTTCAAAGGATAGGAAAGGCTGTATATAAACCTCTTGACAGAAACCTCACATGGGCTACTCACTCTGGAAGCCCCCCTTTGGCATGCACTATGCTTTGACTATTTTTCTACATATATCTGTCAATAAAATCTATTCTTTTGCTTACTTGTGGTGGACTTGTGGTGGTCCATGGATTCATTCTTCAAATCCCCTAGACCAAGGACTCAGCAGAGAGAGAGAGAGATTCCAGCTACACCACCATGCCCTGGAGAGCCATGCTCAAAATTCCTTGGTGGTCATGCTGCAGTTGGATTAGTTTGTTTTTATAAATTTCATGGAGATAAGAATTATACATAAGGTCATAAAGCAGTACATGACAGGCATACATTGGTTTGGTAAAAAAATAAATCAGAACATTTTGAGGAGGAACATTTCAGGTTATATTTGGCTGTAAAGATTCTTAGATTTCTAGTTGATTTTTTAAAAAGGATCTTGTTCTAAAAAACATGCTTGGGATGTTTTATCTCAAGTTATTAATTAAGTAAATTGATGACCTGCTGATGTGTTTTAAGTTTTGTCCTCTATAGCTTTAGGCCAATGAATGAGTGACAAAGGATATCTCCAGGAAGGAAGGGGAACATGAGGAGACAGTCTGACCTTCCTTGCGGGGCTCAGCAACTCAGCTTTAAGGTATTTCTAGGGTCCTTTTGGCCAAGAGGGAGACCATTTAGTTATCTAGGGGGATTAAGATTTTATTTTAGTTCACACTATCCATTTATAATAAATAATTTTCAGGGTGAAACCACTTATTTTTGGTATAATATTTTCAAAATTTTAAGGATTAGTTTTAAAACTATTGTACCTTGACAATTTTACTTAAGTGCTTTCTCTGTGGTTTAAGAATATTATGAGATTCCTGCTACTAGAAAAGCACCTGGCGTTGTAAATTTTTAGCATGTTATAAAGTCTGCTTGTTTTATTACAGCTCTCTTCTTTCTAATTGTCCACCAAAGGCTGGTGGAAGCTCATGGTAACTTTTCTGCAATTCAGCAGTTAAGGTAACATTTCCCAAAGGCTAGTACAATAAAGCGTCCCTTGCCTTCTACACCAGAATCCATATTGACAACTTGCCATAGGCCTGAGGGCTAAACCTAATTAGCAGAGCTTCACTTTCTAAAATAAATTAATTCAATCTAAACTTGGCTTAAAATGACTGAACTCTTATAGAATAGTTTTTTTAAAAAAAATTCTTATTACAATGAAGAGACTTTGATTATATAGTCTTGTCATGTATTCTTTATACTTAGGAAACATCTGAGAAGTAAGACTGTCTGTTGAGAGACTTTTAATCTAATTTCCATTTATGTGACACTCAATACCCTTCATATTTTGACCTCCACCTCACTTTCTTGCTTCATCTTCTACCTTTTCCATGAAAACTGAACCACATGTACACATGCATAGTGTCTATATATGTATGCCTAAATATACACTTTTCCCTCTATTTGAAATATAGACTTATTGGTATATCTCAATATCACTATTATTTGTACAAATTTGAAATATTATGATTATCACTTGAATATCTGCTATGAATAGATACCTTCTGGAAGAATTGCTTACTTACTCAGTAGAAATGGAAGTTTCTGCCCTGGTACATAACCTATCATAGCAATTGCTCTTACATCAATACTATTGCTCTATGGTTATCTGCAAAGAACATTATTAATTTTCCTTCATTTTAAGAACCATTTATTACATAAACATTCAAGTATTTCCAGAATTAATATATAAAATAAAGCCAACATTTTTTCAGTGTATTACAATTATTTGAGATTCTCTTTAGGTCAGAAACTGTGCCTCAAGGAATATAGAGTCATATTAAGGAGCAAAGAGATTAAGTCTAGCAGATAACATTGGATTATGTACTAATCATAACTTGAATGATTCTCTTAGTGACGTAGATTTATCAGATTAATTTAGTTTCAACTTTCTTACTTCCATTTTCTTCCAAAAGTAGAGCAACAATATTGCCTCATCCATATAAAAGAGATTTTATGCTACGAAGTATAGAACACATTCCCCAATTTTATTACCACTGAAGAATGGGAATAAAATTATATTTCCATTACTCTAAATAAAATAGAAAGACTGAGGCCTTACAGGTATTTATGTAGCAGATTAATTCTGATACCCTCATGTAGCCTATATGT
>CAUYRH010048815.1:0-20535 GCA_963574655.1 Perodicticus potto | reverse complement strand
GTGTATACTGCGAACCTCCTTCATGGGAGAGGGGATTCCCGTCCGCTTGGTGATGTACTCTGTACCTTTTTGTTTGTGTCCTCGGGGTCTCAGGTCTCCCCAGCAGGGTTGATGTGCGCTCTTCGATCTTTTCTTTTGGCTTAGATCCAAACCATCGGCTTTCTTGCTGAGTTTCTGTCCTTTAACGCTCCTTTTGGACGGTTACCTCTGCGGAAAGCTGGCTACAGATCTCCATCTTGGCTCCTCCCCTTGTGATTTGAACTTAAAGATGATTATCTCCCTGCCTCCAGGAATCTCTTTCTTTTGGTTTTTGACATTGTATCTAGAACTATGGTCTGGGGAGGGCTTAGAGAAGGAAGCAAACTCCCCACGGCCCTTAGGACAGGAGTCCTGTTTGCATGAGGTTTCCAGGGAAAAGGGTTGGACAAGTGACCCAAGGAGCTTAGACACAAGAAAGGGATGAGGTGGGTTCTAAGGAGGCAGTGAATTTGTGGGAAATTAGGAGAGGAGACAGACCTGGGGCCCCTAGGCTGGGTTTGGTGGGAATGGGAGCTTCTGTGCACTGCCCTGCAAGCCAGTGTTTGCTTCATGGAACCAGGCTCAGGACCCCTACCCCAACAGGGGAGGCTAAGATGAGCCTAATTTCAGAAGTGTACTTGAACTGGCAGCGGCTGGAGAATTCCCACAGAGACTCAGCTGCAGCCATGGCTCTCCCTAGGGTTGACTAAGAGCTGCCGCCACCACCCTCCCCAGGATTCAGGCTGAGCCCCTGAACCTCACCAAGGGTTAGAGGAGCCAGCACCCCAGTGACTGTCCCTTGCTGGTTTCCAGGCTACTCACCATCTTAGCCTGGGATGTTCAAGGAAAGCCTTGAGGGTCACCCCATGGAGGCAAGTCTGCCCTGAAAAGCAATGGCAAGGCAATGAAGTGCAGGCAGCAGCCCGGGACTGGGTCCTGGTAGATGCAAGAGCAGCAGCAATGGAGAGTGGCATATCAGAGAAACAAAGTGACAAGCCACATCCAGGAAAAATGGGTGGGGGTGCAGGACCCTGTTCAGTCACTTGTCCGTCCATCCAATCAGTGCCAGCCCCAAGCCAGGCTCTAGACTTGGCCTGTAGATGTAGAGAGGGGTCGCAGGTGTTCCCACATTTGTCAGGGAGAAACTTATTTCCACCAGTCTCCTCCAGAGTCCCTCTTTCCTTGCGAGCAGTGCCCTAAAACCAGTCATTCCTCACTGGTGACTACTGTGTCCAGACTCACTCTTAGCCATGTAGTGGCCTCTTAAGGAAGGAGGTAATGGCCCTTTTGTCAGCAGAGGCCTGCTAGGTGGGTAGTTACTGGGGGCAGAAGACTTTGGGAGCAAGAATCAGTGAGGTCCAGGAAACAGAGCAGAGAACACACAGCTGGTACAGGGTCTCTGGACTGAAGTTGTCAGTGTGACCAGGGGCCCAGTCACAGAGGACACAGAAAAGCAGTTTTGCTGGGAGCAGGGACTCATCATCCCCACCATGTGCAGGGGAAGATGGGCTGTGATTTCCTGCAACTGAGGCTGGGGCTTATAGCAAGGATGCCCAATTCTAGCTGCATGGGAGAGTGATCTGGGAACTTTTAACCCTTCTACCATCAGGCTGCTCCCAAACTAGTTAGATCAGCATCTCTATGACTGGGCCTGGGAACTTCTGGTTTAGGGGTCCTTAAATCCCTATGAAGAGTCCGCCTGTGCCCTGCATATAAGAAGGAGCGGTGGAGGCTACAGGTCCCTGCTGTAAAGACAGGTGGACTCTGGGGCAGGGGGCCCAGCAGGCTTGTCCTCAGTGGTTTCCATTTGCTGTTAGATTCAAGTCCCAAAGCTCATCTCTCAATGTCACTTACCTAAAGTACTTCGTTTCTGCTAATTCACACTGCCCTAGCCTCTGCTGTTCATCGGACCTGCCATGGTGGTTAAGCATCTCATTCCAAGGGAGCACCTGGAACATTTATGAATCTGTCCCTCCTGAAGGCTGTGTGGTCATGTACTACCCTTCTCACCTGGCAGGGAGGAAGATGCAGGTTCACACAGGTGCAGCTGCACCCACAGGATCCAGGCAGACGGTGGCAGAGCAGGGCTCTGAGTCGGGGTCCCTGACTCCTGGTGTCGAGTTACTGTCCCCCTCCTTCCATTAGCACAGGGCACCGTGCACCCAGGGGCCTGGCCTCACACCAAGCTTGCACACAGCGGCTGCATCTGACATCTGCCTGCAGCTCCTCTGTGGGGCGAAGGACGGCTTCCCAGGAGCGTGGGGCCATCTCCACCACATCCACACCCGGCAGCCTGGGGGCTCTGCTCCCTCTGCCTGGTGGGGGCTCCTCCAGCTCCCCCATCATCCAGGGCCTGCTTAGAGCCCAGTGACCCTCCACCAGCTCTGACCCCAGCAGAGTGACTGACACCCAGATGCTGTGCCCCAGGGGCCAGAAGAACAGCAAGGCCTGGTCACATGGCACCTGTTCTGAGTTGTCCCCTGTTCCCAGTGAGAACAGAGCCTGCCTTCCAGCCCCTTCCAAGGTGACCAGCATCTCTCCCACCACCCTCCTGCCATCCCACTTGCTGACAGCAGAGGACGCTGCTGGCCTAACCTTAGTGCCCTTTTGTTCACAGGAACTTGTTACTTTGTTTCCTTGGGGCTTGTAACTGTCCTTTTCAGGAGGTGGTTCCACAGTGTTTAGCTCTAACAGGGGCCTCTTGGAAAAGCCTCCAGGGCCTCCTTCCTTATGATAAGGAGTCAGAATCTGATTGTGGTCTCTGACAGCAGAGTGGTAGCGAGGCAGTGAGAGGGAGGTGTTTCGCCTTTCTGTATTTTCTTTCAGTCGCGTCTTTCTGCCCTGTCCCTACTCCTGGCTGAAGGCGGCTGCCCCACAGTTCTGAAATCTGTCCTCTCCAGCCCTGTCCTGAGCTCCGCAACCTCTGTAATGGCCGACACCAGGTTCTTTCCAGAGCCAGGGCTCATTCCCTTGTAGGTTTGATGACATCAGATGGCTTCTGGTGTGTGCTACTCAGGGACAGTGTCAGCTTACAGTCATTTTTTTTCAGGAGTCAAAGGGCTTGACCTTCGCACTGACTGTTGGCTCAGGAGACATGGTGGTGGGAGCAGGGTGTGGCTCTGAGTCAGTGGGCACTAGGTGTTCCCATGTATCCCCTTGGTGCTAGGACAGAGGTTCTCAACCTGCCTAACGCTGCGACCCTTTAATATAGTTCCTCGTGTTGTGGTGACCCCCAACCATAATTATTTTCATTGCTATCATAGCAAAATAATTTTGTGGTTGAAGGTCATCACAACATGAGGAACTGTATTAAAGGGTTGCAGCATTAGGCAGGTTGAGAACCATTGTGCTAGGTGGTCAGCATCAGCGACTGACCCATCCAGCCAGCTGAGTGGGGGCTGAGAAAATTCTGCTGGTCACGGGGCCACCACTGATGGAGACAAAGGGCTCAGACCAGCCCTGGTGCTCATGATCTCAGAGCACACCTGCCCTCTCTCTGGGGGCAGTGTCACTGTAGGCGGCCCCCCTCCCCAACTCCCGGTACTGGGCTGTGGACCCAGGAGAGAGCACAGTGCAGGCCTCAGCAGAGACACCAAGAGCAGGAGGGGTGTGGGAGGGGACACAGGGCCACGCATGGTTAAACACCTCCCTCTCACAATGGGCCAGTAAGTCAAATTCACAAACATGTGATGAATCAAAATGCTAAGATGCCAGCCAGCATAACCAGCAATGTGAACAGAAACTCACTCGGGATTCACTGGTTCTGTACCTGAACAACACTCCGTGTACCTGAGCCATGAGGATGAAGCCAGCTCAACAAGCCTTGGTGGCAGTTCTTTCCCTCCTGTGAAGGCTTGGTTTGTGAGTTTTCTTTGCTGAATTGCTCCTTTTTTCCAGAAAGGAGATATCACATAGAAGGTGGAGGTTGGGGGTTGCAGGAAATAATAGAACAAGAGCTACCCCGGGAATGGCACCAGGCCACTCATGAAGGATCAGTCCCCAAGACCCAAATAGCCTCCACCAGGCCCCACCTCCAACATTGCAGATCAAATTTCAACATGGGGTTTGAAGGGGTCAAACATCCAAGTCATAGCAGAGTCCACCTTGGTCTTTCTGAATTCACCTTCGACTGATTCCCTGCAGGCATCTAAAACAAGACCTGAATCCATTTCAGCACTCGGTGCTGAAAATGACCTAATTGTCTCCTATATTCTAAGAGAAGCTGGCTCTTCCTAGCATGGCCTTGCAAAACCCTTTGTGACGTGGCTCTTGGACCTCACCTTTCTTCTCATCATTTGTCCCCTGTGCACAACACAGTGGGATTCCTGGACATGCCCCTTGTCTGGCAGACCCATGTCATCCTGTCTGCCATCCATGCAGTCTTTTCCCATCTCATTTACCTGCCCTCTACTTATTCGTATTTCCTAACTCAGCCCGTCTGTAATGTTTTCTTGATCCTTCAAGCAGATGCGGTGCTTTCTTTTCTGCCCTAACAGACACCCCAGGAAGATCTGCAGGTAGTTTTAAGCATTTGCTCGTTTGTTTGTTTGGCCTACCCAAGTTGCATACCGTTCTTAAATCAGTGAACATGGGAATGATGTGGTACTGTCACAGAAGGCATTGTCCACACAGCAGTAAGCAGCTCTCACAAAGGAGTTTTCACAGATGTTAACGTGGGAGTCACATTTCCATGAATTCCAGACAAAGCAATGCACAGCCCACAGTGGAAGATTAGACAGGTGAGGAAATCTTTGTGGCTAAGCACCCCCGTCACTTCTAGACCTGCTGTGGGGTCAGCCTTCCTGCTGAGTTACTCGGGTGTTCTCTGGAAATGGCTGCCAGAACAATAGGAATTTGAACGTCTACCCAAACTTCGCTTCTATTAACCTGAGAAAGGTAATATAACCAAGATGATGATGATTCTGCCAACAAAGAGAGAAGGAGATGTAGAGGAGGACAGTGATGAAGAAACCAGACATTTGCTTTGTCACTATTTCTCCAGGGGTCATAGGGAAAGGCTGTTCTGAACAGCCTATATTAGTTGACCTATATTAGTCCACTTCATACTGTTATAAAAGATACTTGAGACTGGGTAATTTATCATGAACAGACATTTGCTGGCCCATGATTCTGGAGCTTGGGAATTCTACCATCAAGGAGCCATGGTTGATTGAAGGTCGTCTTATAATCTCATCCTGATACAGGATTCCCTTCCCCCATTCAGGGCTGGAAAGGGACCCTGATTTCCTAGACCTGGGCAATTTCATGTAAGCCAGGTCCTGCCATTTTTCCCCAAGCTGAAAGGACTGCATTGACTCATTTGTTAACATACTCATTAACATTGAAAAGGTATCTTTCATCTACCAAGTCTTAGCCAGATGTAATTCTCAAGACCTTATACCCCTATACAAAAGACCAATGTGGAGATTTCCCACATGGGTCTTTCCCTCTGCCAGAAGTGCTGGTGCTTTTTATTCCTTCCTTTATTCTTTTCTATCTAATAAATCCTTTCTTACCACTGATCAGCCACCTCCTGTGGTCAGTGGCTTCATTCTTTGAATCCCTGAGGCTAAGAACCTACTGCAGATAGGTCTGTCAATAATCCCATGGTGGAAGGTGAAAGGAGAGGATGAGAGAGATCTAGAGAAGGGTGAACTCACTATTATTACAAACCTGATCTCCTGATAATGATATTAATCCACTCCACCTCTTACAGGTCCCACCACCCAACACTGTTGCATTGGTGATTAGATTTCCAACATAAAGGGTTGTCATCTTCAGAAGGCAGATTAAGCCATTGAATTCTTCCCCTGGTCTTCAAGATTCATGTCCTTCCCAGTTGCAAACACATTCTTTCCATCCTAGTAGAACTAAAAGTCTTTTAACTTGTTCCAGCGTTAACTTAAAGGTTCAAAGTCCAAAGTCTAATCTAAATCAGGTATGCGTGAGACTTAAGGCAAGATCCATCATGAGGCAAGTTCTTCCCCAGCTGTGAGCGTGTGAAATCAAACAAGTTTTCTACTCCCAAAATACAATGGTGGACAGGTATAGGGTAGACATTCCTGTTCTGAAAGGGAGAAATAGGTAAGAAGAAAAAAGTAACTTGTCTCAAGGAAGTCTAAAACCCAACATGGTGAACAACATTAATACCATTAACTCCTAAGTCTCCAGAAAAATCTCCCTTGACTCCACTTTCTAAGCATAGTGTTTGTGGGTGGACCCCCTCAGTCTCAAGCAGCCCCATCCCAGACTTTACTAGTTTCAGCACACAGAACAGTTTTTTGAGAGTGAATCAGATGCATGCTGCTGTCCCTATGCTAGAGTTGTTCGTGTGGAAAAGTCTTTACTTCTCCTTTAATGGAAGAAAAATTTTACAGGGTACACAATTCTAGGTTGATAGTTTTTTCCTGTCAACATTTTATACATACATATATATATATTTTTTAAATTATGCAAAATTTTAGTTTTTACTTTTCCTTGAGTAAGGATTTCTTCTTTATCTTTTTTTCTTTTAATTGAGTCAAATACACATAGATCATGAATACATTTATGTATATGTGGGGTACAATGTGTTGATTTCCTGTCAACATTTTAAATATTTCACTCTGCTTTCTTCTTGCTTGCCTGATCCCTGAGAAGTCTCATATAACTCTTAGGTTTTTTTCTCTATAAATACGGGTTTTCTCCTCCTCTGGATTTTTTCAAGATTTTTCCCTTATCTCTGATTTTTTGGCAGGTTAGAAGTGATATGTCTAGGTTTCATTTTGTTGCCATTTATTCTGGTTAGTGTTCTCTGAGCTTCCTGGATCTGTGGTTTGGAGTCGGATATAAATGTGAGGTAAATTCTCAAACATTGCTTTTCGCAGATATTACTTCTGTTCCTTTCTCTTTTTCTCCTCTACTGGTCTGCTAAATGCACGTGCATTGCATCTTTTGTAGTTGTCCCACAGACCTTTGCAAATTTTGTTTAGATAAACCCATAGCACACACACCACCAAGAATTAACTGTATCACAAACTCTGGACTTTGGGGGACTGTGATGTGCCAGCATTTGTAATTCAACTGTAACCAATGTATCACCTTTGTGGGATGCTGATAACAGGTGGGTTCTGAATTTGTGGGGGCAGGCAAGGATTACAGGGGAAATCTTTATAGTTTACTCTCTTTTGCTACAAACCTAAAACTGTTCTAAAATAATGAATTCTTTAAAATGAATAAGTCATCAAAACCTTCTCTTTGATGTATGTTCTGACAGGTGCGACTAACTCTTAAGAGATTTTGGTGAAATAGTAATCTCTTTTTTTTTTTTTTTGAGACATAGTCTTACTTTCTCGCCCTTGGTGGAGTGCCATGGCGTCACAGCTCACAGCAACCTCAAACTCTTGGGCTTAAGTGGTTCTCTTGCCCCAGCCTCCCAAGTAGCTGGGACTGCAGGTGCCCTCCACAACATCTGGCTATTTTTTTGTCATAGTTGTCATTATTGTTTGGCAGGCCCAGGCTGGGTTTGAACCTGCCAACCCCGGTGCATGTGGCTGACACCCTAGCCACTGAACTACAGGCACTGAGCCTGAAATTCTAAACTCAAGCAGGTCATTTACACATATACTTCAGGGCCTTGGAGAAGCTCACATTAACATTTTGTCAGAGGGGTCTGGAAGATTTCTTTTTAACCACCTGCCCAAGCTGTGTAGTGTCTCAAAAATGAGAAGCTAGAGCTGGTCTGCTCCATCCAGGTGCTCTCGCAGGTGATAGAATATTCTCCTTCTTCTAAGACTCTAAGGGGCAAGCACTTTATTCTCTGGTATTCATGGGGCCTTTTGAGCTTAGAATGTTTTCAGAGACTTACACAGAAAGCCCATCAAATTGGTTGCAACAAGGATACGAATGGACCCCTATGCCTGGAAGTGTAGAGTTCAGGGCTGACATTACCCAGTGGCTCTGAAGTCACCTCCTCACCTTTGTCTTGTTCTGGCTGCTCTGTGACATGGCTTCACCGTTAGTGGGTGTGAAGTGGGTAGCAGCCTTTCATACCTCCATTTGTGTCAAATCTTTTCTTTGACTTCACTGGTCCATATGGGCCACATACTAAAGTCAGCACCAGTCAGTGACCTGCAGGGTGAGCCTCCTTGTCCCCTTTCATACCACCTTCTCATCCACTCACATCAATACTCAGACTTGAACCTGGGGTCAACTGGTATCAGAGCACACTGGGCTCACTAGGGGTTAATTACCTGGATAAAACCAGGCTTTTGTTTTAACAAGGAGATAAACGGTGGTGGGGAGGCAACTTATAAAATGCCAATCAGACCATTAAACTCTTCCTTGTAAAATAACAAAGCAAGTGCTGGGGAGTCAGACCCTGGGGCTAGAGGACACTAGCTGGACAATTCTGATGCTATGGACATCAGTCAATCAGAGAGGGATTTGAACATAGCACAGAAAATTGCTAAAGTCTCTTGGAAAAGCAGAGGACAGATCTGTGCAGTAGGCAATGAGGGAGGAACATACAGAGGGAGAATCACAGGTCCATGCAGGGCCCTTTGGACTCTAGGTAGGGCCTGAAGGGACAAAGGCCTATGAGATTCACAGCTATGAGGCAAGTATTAACCATTGTCTTTCCACCAAGAAGGGGACCCTGTGACTTGGGGCAGCTGATACTTTGATTCTCAGGTGTCTCCTCAGAAAAGAGACCAGGCCCTCATCTCTGCAGGCAGACACAGGCATGCTGAGATGCTGCTCAAGGGGACACAGCTGCCCGGATACATCAGAGCAGATGGCAGGGTCACTGGGTTAGGACCCAACGGGAAGGCTCCCATTCTCTTTCTGGGTTCCAAAATGACCCCATCAGAGTTCTGTCCTCTCCCCAGTGAGGGGCAGGAGTAGGGAGAATGTGGGCTAATTATACAGGATGTCTGGAGTAAGAGCAGGCAGGAGAGTTGGGAGGAAGTACTTCCGTTTGCTTCAGTAAGACCCTGGGGGCCTAGGCCCTAAAGTAGGATTAGCATAGGGATCAGGGCAGAGAGAAAATTCCCCACTTTGCTTCTTCCTTCCTTGCTTGGTGAGGATGCTCTGAGTGACTCAATGGTTCTCAGCCTACCCGTTTCACCATGTTCTAAAAGAGTTGGAAATTTCCTTCTCACTGTGGGCCCATGAAGGCCCTTTGTAAATAAAGTTATGTATCTAAAGGACAAGGGCTACTTTTATGATCCATAAAAGAAAAGCAATTCAATAAAAACCTGGCCCGAAAAGATGAACAAGGATTTTACGAAAGAGCTGTAGCTGGGCTAGAGGCATTGCAAACACATATTTACCAACTGGGCATTGTGTATAGCATATTTGATCAAGAAAACATATTAAAGAATTTTGTACAATCCAGGGTTGGTTAGAGTTAGGAAAAATGGACACTCACATTGTCCTGACTGTTGCATAAATTGGTACTAGTTGATGACTACTGTTGCATTTATGGCTGAATAACATGTGTTGCATGGCTATACCAGGTTTAATTTACCTATTCATTAGTTGATGGAATTTGGCATTGTTTCCACTTTTGATTATTATGAGCAATGCTGCTATGAATGTTCATGTGCAAGGTGTAGTGTGAATATACAGTCTCCTTTCTATGGAAATTGCTTGGCAATAAGGAAAGTCTATGTGTAATCTGTTGAGAAACTGCCAACCTGTTTTTACAGGGGCTTGTATGTTATGTTATTTTAACCAAGACCCTACCCTGGGACTGAACCATGTGAGTCCTGATGCGATACATTATGTATAATAAACTCAGTCACATGTACTCACATCATCCATCTGGACATTCCCACTGCTGAGGCTAAGTTAAAAATGTAGAGATGAATCTCTATACTCAACATTTTATTTGGGAAGAATGAATTGCCATTCAGGGTATACGTGTAGACTGGGTGGTGTTTAGTGCGTCTGAAGAACAAAGAGAAAGTTGAGGATTTTTATTAAACAAAGAGGAATGATCTGTGTGGTTCTTAGAGAACATGTGTTGGTATTAATAAAGTTTTGGGCAATGCTGGTGGGCAAAATCGTGCCAGAGCAAGTGATACCAGCAGCACTGGATGAAACCAGTCTCAGGGTGCAAGAGGCAGTTTCAATTGCAGAACTTGAGGAAAGAATTACATTTCTAAAGTTATGTTACACACCCTGACTGCTTTCTCCCTTGGCTCTTTGACTCTGATTTTGTTAAATATCATGAGAATATGATCAGCTTCCACATGTCCCTCTTGGCTGAAGATGTTTCCCTAAACACATCACTGATCTACCATTTTGCCAGTAGGCTTAATTGTCCCTTAATGTTGAGATGGACCTATCCTGGTTGTCACTGTCCCACATTGAGGGAAGATATGGGGCTCTATGTCAGAAACATTTGAGTAAAAAAAGTGACCCAAAGACAGAATATTCTCCAGGAAAGTCTATTAGGAATCCAGCATCAACTTCCATCTTAACAGACCCACAGAATAATCTTGAATAATCAGAATAGTCTTGTAGTGTTGAACTAAAATTGTCCTAGCTGTATAGTTGGCTTTATAAATATTAGGCCATACAATCAAAGCATAGCAACATGCTAAAAAATAACCAGAGACTATACAATAAATCCAGTTTGAATAGTAATTCTAACTCATGAACCAACGGAACAGATTGCAAAGTGTGGACATATCTGGTGAAACCTGTTGTAGCCCCTTTACAACTAGGTTGATTTAGAGCAGAGAACATCAACTTTACAAAGGAACCACGTACAATTTGGACAAAAGTTGCATTAGGAATATTGTCAACTCTGCCCCCCTGTATGAACTAAGAGGCTTTCTTAGGTTGTGTTTTGCCATTACCAGGAGAAGTTACTGACTGTGACAGTTTTTAAGTACCTTGTTATCCTGTAGAATGAAAAAGGTGGCATTAAGGGGAAGTCTCACTATAATCTGGAGTCTTGTTCTGAGGTCTCAAGGAAAGCTGTTTGCAGGGTGGAAGCATCAACTTCTCCTGGTTTGCAGTTTGAATGCCTCTGTGATATTGGGGGGCTTGGTTACCCTTCTGTGTGGCCTTCAAATCCGTCCAGTTTAGAAGAGCAGTTCCCATTTTAGTACTCTTATGGAAGAAAGTTAGATGGGAAGAACCCAGAGGAATTTAGGATGTACACTAGTCTACACTAGTGTACACTAGTACTAGTATCTCTATCTTGGGAGATAACAAGAACTCAAAAACAACGTAAAGAACTACAATTCAATAACAGGTATATGATAGCTTTTTTGGAAACAAGACTCTTTCTGTACATCAATCCTATAGGATTGTCAGATTTAAAAACGTCTTGAGACTGGAAAGTCAAGCAAGGCAGACTTGGGGTTTTGCTTGTAGACTTAAGGTTCCTGAGCCTGCCAGTAAATGATAGATCTTATTTACTCATCGTGAGGCTGGGATCCTTGAAGGCAGGCATTTCATGCATAGTTTCAAATTTGACATTTTAGTGAAAACCTTAGTACTATAACCAATGTTTCAGTTGTAGTTTGCTATAAAGAGAGAATAGATTTTTATTGGACTCATGCAAATATCCATATTGTTATAAGAATACTCACAAATGGCTTTTGAATTCTTAGAGGAAACAAGTAAGGAGATTTAAAAAAATGCTTTTTCATGGTTTGCAAAAGTAAAACTTAGCCAAATTACAGTAAATTACAGACACCTTAAGGGAGAAAATCTCCTTTAATCTGGAAAAAAGACATTTAGGTTGTTCTCTCAGATAAATGACTGAAGCAAAAATCTCAGTGAATGGAGGTTTACTAAGCTGAGATTTTGAGCACAGGCCCAGGAAAAATACCAACCACAGTTAAGCTGTGGCTCTTTTTCTGATGGAGAGGTTGGAACTTTCAGCATTTTGAAAACAGACAGGAGGAAAAAGGTGTGTGTGGCAGGGTGAAGGTTGATTGTGGATGAGGTAGCGGTTTATTTTTGTGAAGCCCAAGAAACCTACATTACGGTGTGAAGGTAGAGCAGGCCTTAGCGTCAAGTGCTAGACGTAGAATGATTTGCATGTCCTTGCTTCCTGGAGGTCAGCAAGAAACATCCTTAATGAATGATCTGTGAGGCCTGTTCTTCATAGGTGCCTGAAGGTTTTCCCTTCTTTCTTAGGTGCTCAGGGGATGGCCCTGAGACATTGATTGTCTTTTATGATGTGAAAAGCTAACACTATCTTAAAGAAAATTCATAGAAGCATTATGTTCATCAGTTATTCAAGGTCATATAATTAACTTTGGTTTTTTTCGATTTCCATTAGTAGTTTCATAGATCCGCCAGTCTGTTTATTAGAGTTCTGAAAATTTTCATTTAGTCTGTTGATCTTGAAGTTAAGAATACTTTTTGGACTCTTTTCTGTGAGTCTGATTTTAAATGCTCTTACCAAAGAACTTGAAATAATAAATCATGTATGCCAAAAACTTAGAATAGTCATTAGCATCTGATGAAACTTTATAGTCAGCAAGAAAATTTGGCTAATTCTATTATATATTGCATTTTAAGATAACACAATTATAGCTAATTGTAAATGAGATTTCTATGTCTTTATATAATTTTTCAAACAGGTATATCGACAACATGCTCATAAATGCAACTGAAGATTTTATGGGTGAGAGGAAACTTCTCCTCATCCCTGAAAATTCACAAAAGATAAACTCAGAATCAAGGCAGGCTAATAAGAGGAAAAGGTTCATTTACCATGCACAGGGGGAGGATCACAGAGTGATTTCCCGATATGCTAGCCGCAGTGGTTTTCAACCATCCCAATGCCGCAATGTATTTTCATTGTTAAAAAGGGGTTGCCCGCACACTGTACCCCATGATTGAATTATTGTACACAACTATGATTCAATAAAAAAAAAAAGGGGGTTGCGACCCACAGGTTGAGAACCACTGTGCTAGTGGGATCCACATATTTTTATATCCTCCTTTTAGAGGGAAGAAGGAGAAGAGGAATATCGGTAATTCTATTTAGGGGCAATAAATAGTATCTAAGGGGGATGAATGGATGGAAACATATAGCCTTGTAAATTAACCTGAGAGACAGGTATTATGTTTAAAATGATTTGGGCTCGGTTTAGTTGCGTTGTGGATCATCTTTTCTGTAATATATTGAGATAATAGTGAGGAGAAGAGAAGTAAATTGTTCTTTTTGATGGGTCTGTCTGGTTATGCAGATAGAGGGAAAGATCGTTCAATCTCAGAGGGTTTTAATTCAAAGTACACTTTACATTAAGGAGTCATATTATGGGGTGAAATTTCCTAAGCTTCTTCAAGACATAGTGTCACTCAATCATTTGAACATTTCTCTTATACAGTTTATCAAATAAGCCTAATAAATTTGATGTTTCTACAAAATGAGAGGTACGTCTTTAGATGTTTTCCAGGGTTCCAACTCAAAGTTAATTCTTGGTTAAAGGGACTTAAATTAGAGTTTGATTTGGGGAACGTTTTTCAGACATATTACAAGGATCAAAATACTTGAACAGAACATAATCACAAGTCCCTGCAAAATAATTCAGTCATGTCACCAGACTAACGATCAAAACACTTGACAATCAATACTGAAAGTTACATTGATAAGAAAACCAACTTTTGAAAGCTCACTTTTCCAAAGTAATAAAAAACCTAATAAAGGCCACATAGAAAATTATATTGATGAAATGTAAATTCTTTTTTTTTAAATTTTTGTCCAGATACTAAAAAGTTAAAAAAAACAGAAACAAAACATCCTTTTGCAGTATGACTGTTTTTCCTATGGAAAGCTCTTTTAGGTAAGCTGGACATCAAAGCTGATGAAAAGGCTGCTTGAATTTAATTAGACACAGGAAGAATGTATCTAAGGTTGAGTGGACACCACGTTATAGAGGAACACACCTGCAAACAAGGGGCCTAGTGTCCTGAACACGGCTCTCAGTCATAGCAGGGAAGTTCCTTAAATTATGGAACAGTTCATACATGGCAAGGAACCCTAGGAGTACAAACAAGGTATCCTGAAGGAAAACATTGCATTTCTGGGCATTTCAGTATCAGATTGTAACAGCAGAGTTAGAACAAGATAAAAAGTTACAGGACCTGATGAAATAGGTGAGAACATCATCATCTCAGGAATTCTTCAGGGAAGAAAAAGTGAAAGGCACAAATGTCTGACTGCAAATTACGAGCAGTGAGATAGAGCACAGGCTGAACTTTTGAGGCATGAGTTTGAAAATTTTCAAAAGCAACAATCTACCTCAGGAAATGAAATTATCATTTTAAATGAAGAGGATAGCATTTTTAACTTAAAACTTGGAAAATTAAACAGATCTCAGGAAGAAGAGGGCTGTTAAAAAACTGATTTTATTTTTTATTTTTTGAGACAGAGCCTCAAGCTGTCACCCTGGATAGAGTGCTGTGGCATCACAGCTCATAGCAGCTTCCAACTCCTGGGTTCAAGCGCGTCTCCTGCCTCCGCCTCCCAAGTAGCTGGGACTACAGGCGCCCGCCACAACGCCCGGCCATTTTTTGGTGGCAGCCGTCATTGTTTGGTGGACCCGGGCTGGATTTGAACCCGCCAGCTTAGGTGTACGTGGCTGGCGCCTTAGCCGCTTGAGGCACAGGGCCCGAGTCTAAAAAACTGATTTTAGAATTAAAAAGTATAACTTCTTGTAATTGTATCAAGAGTAGATCAGTATTTCATGAAAATGTCGCTGTTTTAAATATAGGAGACTGGCTTGATGCTGGTTGCTCAGTGGTTAGGGTGCCAGCTACATACACCAGGGCTGATGGGTTCGAAGCTGGCCCTGGCCTGCTAAACAACAATGACAACTACAATAAAAAAATTAGCCATTGTGGTGGGCACCTGTAGGCCCAGCTACTTGGGAAGCTGAGGCAAGAAAATTGCTTAAGCCCAAGAGTTTGAGGTTGCTGTGAGCTGTGATGCCACAGAACTCTACTGAGGGCAACATAGTGAAACTCTGTCTCAAAAAAAAAATAATAATAATAAAATAAATATAGGAGACCAGCACCAAAGTGTAATTAGAATAACAAATCGACAATTTCTTTCTTATCCCAGCAGACTCAATCTCGTATAAAACCTCCTGCATAAAGCCCATCGTTATGAATCTTCTTCCATTTGTCCAGAATTTTTATTATTTCCTCAAATCCCACTATTTGCACTCTACTAAAATTTTGAGACAATGAATTATTTTATATTGGACAAAAATTTACCACAAAAGATTATTTCTCATGCAAAATTATTTTTTCTAAATTCCTATTTAATAGACCTAAATTTATTTTAGCATTTTATAAAATTTAGGAAGCCAAGAAAGATTTTTACATTTCTTCAAAAGTAAGTAAAAAGTACTTCAAAAGAAAGTATTTACATTTCTTCAAAAATTTGTTTTAATTTTTTATCTTATTGGATGTGACCCAGACATTTAATATTTATTCTTTAGTTAAACATAACTTAAAGATTTGAAATTACATGAAAAGTAGACTTATAAATGTTTATTTTATTTATAGTTACATTTTTTTAAATAATCAAACATAGAAGACTTATAAAAATTGAGTTATTAGACAGAGGTAGTCAGTGTGTCACGTTTTTGAAAATATTTAATCAATTTTATAGCTTTTTGATATCACATGTTTACCTCAGGAGCATGTTAAACACATGGCTATTCTGTTGTTAACTCAGAATATATAGTCATTTTCATTGTCAACAATGTTAAGTTAATTTTACTTATTAAAAGCTTCTAATAAAAACGATCAGTTTGTTCTAGGCTGGTTTCATAGCTCTATAATCTTCAAACATATGTCAGAGGCAAATATAAACCTACCTGACCAATAAGCCCAAGCAAAAATGTTTGCTGACAATTTTGAAGACGTTTCTAATTTTATTACGTTAATAATTTTAAAACCAATTAATTTATCAAAGATTTACTTAACTCCTGTGTACTATAAAATACATTTGGGTCAATTACTACATATTCTATATGAGCACTCATTTATTTAACCCAGTGACTACAATATCATAAGGGATTTCTGCCTGACTGCATGACAATTTATAATGTACACAGAACATAAAACATCATACGTGCCCATATGTACATACGCACGAACATATCTAAACACATATACATGCACATGAATAAAGAACTTATAACTTTTCTTTTAGAATTTTAGCCATGAAATAGTAAAACATAAATTCACTAGCTTATGAAAAAGTTAGACTAACATTAATTTCTCTAACAAAATAGGATAAGGGTAAATTTTAGGGCTTTATTTTTTTTTAAATAAGCAATCCTATAGGAGCTGTGAATCAAATTTGGCTAAAGTAGTTAAAGTCATTTAGAAACATACTGGATTGGACAAAGACTAGTTAACTGTAAAATGTGACTGAATTATGTGGCAAGGCCTACAAGGTAAGAGTTAGTCAAATGACACCTGTGTAGTGTTGTCTTGGACTCAATTCTTTGCTGTTGAAGACAGAAATGGTGTCACTCCTTTTAGTTTAGTATGGGGGTCTTTTATGTGGTAATTTTATTTATTCATTTTTTGTTGTTGTTTTTAAGACATGCTATGAAAGTCAAAATGATTTTTAAAAATATATCTGTTGGTGGCTCAGTACAGTGAATGTAATCTCAGCACCTTGGGTGGGGAGGGGAGGATTGCTTGAGGTGGGGAGTTTGAGACTACCTAGGCAACATAGTGAGATCCTTTTATAAAAAATACTCTTTAAAAGTCTCTATACATGCTTGTAGCTGCCTGTTGTTCTAGCTGCTTCCTTGGGAGGTGGAGCCAGGAGTCTTGCTTGAGCCCAGGATTTAAAGGTTGCAGTGAACTGTGATTGCGCCAATGCACTCCAGTATGGGTGACAGAGCATGACTCTGTAAAAAAAAAAAAAAAAAATATACACACACACACCCACACACACACCTATACCCAGAGGGCGCCAAAAACAGTATACACATTTTAGAAAAGTAAAAAACTGTATTAAAATTGTAATACTCACTGTGTTCTGATAAAATAAGATGAACACAAATCACATTTGTGCACCTTCTGTAATTGCAGAAGTCAATTTAAATTTAACAATTTATTTGGGAAGAAATAATGGGACATACACACAGATTGGGTGTTCTTCAGTTACTTCAGAACATCAAACAGAAGGTTGGAGGTTTCAGGAAAGAGGAATATTACCTATGGTCCTGCTAGAAAGGTTGATGGTGTAAATAAAGCTTGTAGACCTGGAAAGCTCTGATTGGTGGACAATCATGGTAGGAAAAACTAGTCTTAGAGTTGCAACAAGTTATCTCAGCAGCTGTGGATTAAACTGGTCTCAGATATGAAAAGGCAGTTTCAGTGACCAGCCTCACAGAGAATTACACTTTTACCACAATGTTATGTACACAGAGTGCTTTTATCTCCTGCCCCCCGATTTAGTTGGCTATGACAAGATTGACCCAATTCCTATAATCAAGCTTCACACCATAGACAGTGGACCTGCCCCCTACGGTTGCTCAACTGGTTACGAATAGCCTGTCCAGAGGCTGATCCCATGTCTTTGGTGTCTAGTGACATGGAGGAGGGCTTCGGGGTGACTGGAGATCTCGCCCTGATTCTGCCCCAGTGCGTTGTAACTTTGGTAAGTCTCCTGTTCTCTGTGAGTCTTGGTCCTCACCTATTTAAGGACACTGCCTCAGGAAGGCTGCCTCATCTATCAGGTGTTGTGACGTTTCTGCAACTTATCAGAGTGAACCCAAGGCAGGAGGCTTGTCATGTTGCCCTGTGGCCAAGTCCTGACTTTTCCTCCAGAACCATCAAAAGGAAATGGGAGGGGCACCAGGGCACAGTATCTCTGGTGATTCAGGTGACAAGGACCTAGAACCTGGCTGAGAACATAAGGGTTATTGGCCTTAAGCGCACCCTGCAGCCCCCTCAGAGCCTGCAACTGGGCCAGCCTTGGCTGCACCTGGGAGGGAGGAGCTAGGGTTCAGGAGCGTGTCCATATAGCCCCAGGCCAGCAGAGCTGAGCACACTGCAGAGGCTGGTGCCTCCTCCTGCTGAGCATGGGGGTGTCCAGAGCCTTCACCTGGGCACTGCTGCTCAGTACAGGTAAGGTATGGCTCTTTGATCCTTTCTCCTGGACCTCTTTCTCCTTTCCTGCCCAATTCCAGAGATGTTAAAAATTTGTTTATTGACAAAGAAGAAGCCCCATGACGGACAGAGAGCCACCTAAATCTCTAGTAAAGTTTAGTGCTAAAGGCAGAAGGGACAACAGGAATCTCCCTATATGACTGGGTTAATGTCAGTGGGGTCCATGCTTCCAATGTGTCACAGCAGGCATCTGTGAGGTAAACTGGGTCCCCAGTAGGGGCCTCCATCAGCAGAATGTGCTCGGTTCTGCCCAGTGGAATGTCCATGGGAGCTGCAGAGTCAGGGTGTCAGGTGTTAGGCAGGGGTATGGCAAGCCACACTGAATGAGGCAGTGGATCAGGAGACTGCGAGGCTCATCCTCAGGCCCCTGGGACATAATCATGATCAGGTTGCCCATTTTACAGATGAATGATTGAGGCTTAGGGGGACAACTTGCCCAATGCTATTCTATTCTAATGCCAACTGGGACTGGAATCCAGGGTCATCTGATCTGAACCTGTGTTGCTGTCCCCCCTGTGTCATGTCCTGACAGTGAACTGCAGTACGTCAACCATAGGATGCCACCTGAGCATGCAGGTGTAAAGTGAAGTAAAAGACCAGCCCCCCCAACCCTCTAACTCCTTAGGGGTCAACTTCTGAGTCACGCAATGCCCACTTCCAAATGCACAGCTGTTACCAACATCTGCATTAGCCAGGTCCCCACAGGAGTGTACAGGCCTGAGGCGTCTGCAAGGACTGTCCCCTCCGGTCTTTCCTAGGGAACGTCTTGGCTGGCTTCCCATGAACAAGGACAAGAAAATGGTAACTTCAGGTCTGCAGGCTAAGTTTAGCTCCTGAAACTGAAGTCTGTCATTCCCACACTGAAAATGTTGATTACAGATTCCCCTTCCTGGTACCGAACAGAGAGAGGAAGGTTCCATCCTTCTCTCCCCTACCTGAGAACACCTGAATAATTGTCCCTCGAGTCCCTTCTTCCCTTCACACTTTTACCTTACCATATATTTTCTCAGCACTAATCAGAGCCTCAGAAGAATGTAACCCTTCCCTTCAGTGCCCAGCCTCCTCCTCCTATCTCTTTCTCTGTGTTCTCTCCCCGGAAATAATGGGTTCTCAAGTCCTGCTACAGAGAACACAAGGTCATGAACACGTTGGAGGTTTCTGTCCTTCCCAGGCATGTCCTCAAAGTTTGGCCTGATAATCCTCCACTGATTGAGATGTTCACCTCAGTCCCTTAGTTTGGTTGTGACAACTCTCTCTTGAATCAAATATTTAACTCGGGGTCTCGAAATAGTGAAATTTAAAAAAATTACAATGGTTGATTTTTACTACCTTCCAATTTGATCAATTAGTTTAATAAAACATCCAATAGACAATTTGTATCATTGCAGAACTTAGAATAATAAATGCTCAGGTCAGAGTTCGGGTTGCTGACGTTCTTGATTTTCCCAAGAAGATGTGGTTTCCTGGGATATAGGACATTATTACTAAATTCAGAAATACTTAAACAAATCAGAACACGTTTGTCACCAGTGTTGGAGATGTTTTTTCTAACATTGGAATCACTCTGGAAAAACTACACTTTGATTGAATGGAATCAGAAACTCAAAAACAAAGCAGTGAGTGAGCTGGTCTCTGAATGCTGACAGCCAGACCTTCTCCCCTCTTCCCTCTGGGTGGCCCAGGGTTGTTCCCAGGCATGAGGACAGTGATGCCATCTCTTCCTCCTTCTCAGCTCCATCCCTTGTACTCAAACTCATCTTCACAGTGTGGTCATTTTCCATTCTTCTGTACTGACTCATCCCTGAATTCGGCTTCTAATTTCTTTGTTCTGTGTGTCTTTCAGCCACAACTGTTTCAGCTAGGTGGAATTACGGTAAGTGCCAACAGGATTATCACCCCTGCCCCTGTCCTCACAGAGATGATGGCTTTTGATTTGGACTCCAAATGGCTCCATGGGAAGGGCATGGGCTTGGGAGATTACTTGGCCCAAAGCACTTGTTACGTCTGGTCCTGACACTGGATCAGCCTTCACTTTCCCCAATCCCCACCTGCCCCCAGGGCTCCCCTGTGTTCTCCTCCCCAGCCCAGTGGGCCTCCCCTACCCTGACCTCTACACAGCCTCCCCAGGCAGGGAAAGGACCCTGTCCACATGGCCTGTGTCACAGGAGGACAGGAGCCTCCTCCAAATGCCTGGAGTCTTCAGGGCTGTGAGGTGGCCCTTCCTCAGTGTCAGAGGTGAGAGCATTGAAGGCCGAGGCAATGCCGGCAGTGGGAAGGATACAGGGAGAGGCGGAGGGTCTCTCAGGACGTGACCACTTGGTGATTAATTGATTGATGTTCCCAGTGAGCAGGATGTGC
>CAUYRH010048813.1:0-37153 GCA_963574655.1 Perodicticus potto | reverse complement strand
CATACTTTCCCCAAATTCTGAAAATTCAATTTTTGCTTTATTTCTTTATGAAAAAAAAATTTTTTATATCAATGATCTACATTTTATATATACATATATATATATATTTATTTATATATATATATATTTTTTTTTTTTTCCTTTGGTTGTCGATGCTTTCTGTATCACATCACAAATGGCCATGTGTGGCCCCAATCAGCAAAATTAATGCCTGCATTTTCCTTGTAAGAGTTTAATAGTTTTAGTGATTGCACTTGGTCTATAATCCCTTTGGAGTTAATATTTGTGTACAGGGTAAGGAAGAGATCTAATTTTACTCTTCTCCATGTGGACACCCAATTGTCTTAGCGATACTTGTTGAAATGATTGTCTTATGAGTTGCCTTGGCACCCTTATCAATACAACTCTAAGTTCTATTTCACTGATCTGTATGTCTGTCTATATGTGGTATGTCAGTAATTAAAATGCATTGAAGTAGTTACAGTAGCTTTATATTAACTTTTGGAATGGGGAAGTGTGAGTCCTGCAAATTTCTTTTCAAGAATGTTTTAGCTATTCTGGGTTCCTTACATTTCTATGTGAATTTTAGGATAAGCTTGTCAATTTTAAAGAACAAGAAATAATTGAAGTTCTGAAAGAAATGGTGTGAATTAGTGATTAATTTGAAATGTGTCGTCATCTTAATAATATTAAATCTTCTGATCTATTAACAAAGTATATCTTTCCATTTATTTAGGCTTTAAAATTTTTTTCAAACATGTTTTGTTGTTTTTACAATACATATTTTGCACTTGTCTTGAAGTTTTTTTCCTAAGTATTTTGTTCTTTTTGATGCTATTTCTATGGAATTGATCTTTAAAATGTTGTTTTTGAATTTTTCCTTGCTAGGATGTGTGTAGATATATAATTGATATTTATATATTATTCTTGTATCCTTCAACCTCTAATTTATTACTTCTAACAAGTTACTAACAATTATATAGGATAGTACATATACAAGATTATATATAAAATCGTGTAATGTGCAAATAAAGATAAGTTTATTTCTTCTTTTCTATTCTAGTGGACACTATTATTATTATTATTATTACATTTTTGATCTTCACCTTACCTACTTGTATCCTAATGATGAAAAGAAGTAAGAGCTAACATCCTCATAGTTCAACCATACTGAGTCTTCCTATTCAAGAATATAAAATAGCTTTCTGTTGGTTTAGTTCATCTTTGCTTTCTTTCATCAGAATTTTGTAGTTTTCTTCATATAGATTTTTGATATATTTTGTTAGATTTAAACCTTAGTATTTCAACGTTTTTATACTAACATAAATGATGTTTGTGGGTTTAATTTTAAACTCCAGTTGTTCATTGATGGTACATATGACTTCAAACTACTTTAGTATACTAATCTCACATCCTGCAATGTGACTATAAAAACTCAAAAAATGTTTGAAATCAATTTAAATTATGGTCTGAAAATGTGTAAGGAGTGTTCACCATCCACTGGGGGCTCAGCTACAAGGGAAGGGGGGCACATCAGGCATTAACTAAAATATAAAGTGGTTATGACGCGAAGAATGCATTGGGACTGGTTAGGAAGAAATAATCCTTACCACAGGAAGGCCAAAAGGAGTCCTCAAAAGATAAAATATTGAACAAGGCATTCATATTTAAAAATCAGTTTGCTATGGAGAGCTGGGTAAATTAGGCAGATTCTTTAAAAGGAACAATCTGTCTAGTTGGCTACAGATCTAAAAAGATCTGTACCCAATTCTGACAAGCCAATTTTTCCATCATTTCAAAATAGCTCCACAATCCATCATTGCACTTGAGATATTAGATTCAACTTATATTTCTACCCCTATCAATTTTGATGACATGTATCACCCTGATATATTTTAGTTATATTGGACCTTTATGGGGATAAACCAATTTATTTATTTACCTTATTTTACATAAAGGGATTTTAAATTGACATTTTAATTTAGACCTATATTTTGTGTCCTTTGTAATCCTATACATTTTATTTTATGCCTTTGAAACTATTTTTCTGAGGAGTAATCTATAGTCTTCCCTAAACTGTCAAAGGTTGTCATTGTTCAAAAATTTTAAGGATGCTTTTTCTCAGGATTATTGGTTTCAACAGCAATAAATCAACACCATCACGTAAACATAAGAAACTTTCAAAAATAAAAATGTTGTTTTCTAACATTTTTTTCCTCTTTGGAAAAAATGAATTACTTTGCTCAACTGTAAAAAGATTACATTGTGTTCTTTTGTTAATTCATTATTGAAAAGATGACATTCTCTTTCACTCAGTAACATTAAAAAGCTACTCCTGATAGAGGGATTATAAATTTGAAGTGGAGGATTCATAAAATAATCACCACTGGGCAAACTAGTCTACATTTATTTCATATGGAAGTAAAGTACTTGGGATTTAGGCAGGGAGACAAAGTGAACACCAGCCTACTTTATTTATTATTTTACATTTGTTTCTTCTCATCTCTAATGCAGAGAGAATTTTCTGTTTCTGAACCTGTCCTATGTCTAAGTTTGAAGTAAATTTCTGCTTCATTATTATTAGATTGAGGATAAAAAGAGTTCTTCATGGGACTCTTTTTCTCCAAATTCAGACCAGGAAAAAAATGAAGATGGTTATTTATACAGTAAGATTATATAAAGGTCCACTAGGAAAACCACTGAACACCATGGTTATTAAAACAGTAAGAATACATAAATGTCCAATAGGAAAACCATTGAACTCCGCATCACTCTGGGGAAATTGCATAAAGGCTGACATATAGAGAGCAAACTTTCATTTTGTAACCTCTTTTGATAGATTGTAACTAAAGCATGACAGGAAAAATGATAACTTGCTCTTCAGACATAGCCAGAAGACTAGTGCTTGGGGGTCTCAGGGAGGCTCCTTTGCAATAATTTAATGGGATTACAACATATTGAAATAAGTAGATTTTAAGACTTTAATTTGTCAGCCATAGCGATTTATAATTCTCAGTAGCAAAGTTCCAAGTTCCAGTCACTGAAATGTATCCAAACTGTCCTTTTGGGAAGGGAGCTGAGTTCTTGGTAAGAGTAATTTTGGCATAACGGAGAGATCAGATTGCAAGGATAACCTTGACTTCAAGGAGATTTAGGGAGAGAGTGACACTGACAACCCCATAAATGAAGAGCATGGAAGGTGAGCTACCCTGGTCATGTCTGTGTCAAACATCGAAGGGACATCATAGCTTATACAAAGAGATGATTATGGTTGTACTTATGGGCAACAACATTTAGTCCTGAATTTACAATTTTTCTTTATCATTGTAGATTTAACCCAAATTTGATTAAGACATTTTATCTATTAAAGATAAAAAGTAGATGTATATTTGAATATGGCAAAAGAATCAATATTACCATGAATTGCTGATAATAAAATTTCACTATAATCTAGCTTTTGATGGTTGTGAACAATTATACGCTTCCCCCCATTTTTTCTGACACATGGTATAGCCACAAGTGAAATATACTCATTGCTTTATATTCAACTATGATTAGGGTAGCAATCTAACTTAGGTTTGAAATCATGACAAATTTAAAGCAAATGGGTACTATTAATAATCCTATTTGGATATAAGATATATACCACAACTATCTCCGGTCCATACTTAGTGCCACCCTAATTATAAAAGACCTATTTTCATAGGAGAATTTAATGATGAGCTTGGGATAATAGCCATAAAAACCCTTTTCATGACTGTGATAGTTAATTTTACCTTGGTTGTAAAGTGAAACTTACCTTATGAAATAAATAGAACCTTGAAAAACTTTTCTACTTGTTAATTTATGGATGCCATATTTAGTTTTCCATTGATCTCAGCTCTCCAAACTCATTCTATTTTTTTCATTTAAAAATATATCAATTCACTTAGTGACTGTAAGTTGTTTTTTTTAATAGATTTACTTGTACATTTCATAACCAATAGAAAAATAGAAAAACTGCCAACAAAATTCATAATTTAGAAATTATATGGTGATTTTGAGTTCATTAGAATGGAAGAGTTATTGAATAATGGAATCAACTACATCATTTAAATTGTGGAGATAATTGGTGCTTGTGGCTAAGGATTATAATTAACCAAGTTATAAATTTTGCATTTCTGTAAGAACTTATGTCAAATTACTCCAGATGTCTTGATTTGACACCATAACTAAGGAATACATCTTATGAGGCAGGCTTGAGCAGTCCTCTTTTCAGGGATAGGGTATTTTAGGCTGCATTAGGTAATCCTCCCTCTGAATCCAGAACTCTGTGGCAACTATCAGCTCACATGACCACACCACAAGTATTCCTCAGGTCCATGACGTTTATATACAGTGCAGGCTGCATAATCTACAGTAGAACGTCCATAGCTGACCACCTCCCTGTATTGACCCCCTCCTTAAATTGTCCTAATTTTCATAGACTAGATGTGCACCAAGTACGTATCAGTACAGACCAGTATAGCAGGCCTGGTTCCTCATGTTGACCACCTCTGTTTGCTGTCCAGAATGGCGCACATAAGTGCTACAGTAGAACCGCTGTTCTCAACATATATATGTTCACATTCATAAATAATGAATATATTTTTTATGTTTTAAAAAAAGTGGCTGACACATAAAGGATATTTTGTAAATATTTTGTAAAATTGTGTAATACATATGTTGTAAATAAATGTCCATTTAGCTATAATATCCCCTTTTCCCTATAGAGTGACTTTGGAGACACCCTGTAGATATTCATAGGTAAGATTTAAAGCTCCCAAATCACACCTCAGAAAAAAAGAATGTACTGATGAAGGTTTTCCCCTCTTTGTACGACTGGAGGAAGATGCTCACCAGCTGGGAAGAGATGGAGCAACGGAGAAAGCAGTCAATGGAAAAAGATCAGAAGCTCATAACAATGAACAGTGTGTAGCTTATATGTCCTATTTTAGAATCTGACAGAGGTGAAAGTTAAATTCTCAAAAATAATGCTTGAGGTCTAATGAATATCAGTGAGTATCAGAACCAAGAGAGCTGAATGTGATGGGAGCGTACGCAAACGGCCTTGACCACAGCATACAGTAGCAACCAGCCATTTGTGTTTATTAAATTTAGCATGCGATTTCTGTAGTATAGTTTTTAGTTTTAACACGACATACTTCAAAGTGCTTTGTCCACATTTTACCCACATGGAAACGTAGGCCCAGAGTAACCCAACTGAACCACAGAGCAGGTTTTGCAAGGCCGGGCTGGCAGCCTCCTGACCTGAGCAGCTGTGGGGAGGAAGGAACCCTTCCAGCTCCTTTCCTTGCTGACTCCACAGTGTCTCACTTTGGAGGTGAAGAAATTGAGTGAAACAAAAGTTAGGCCAGTAGTCCCATTTCTGTCCAATTTCAAAACCTGTGTGCTTCTCCTATTGCCATGTTATATCAGAAAAGTGCAACAATTTCTATATTTAAAACATACTCCAAAGAAGGTGGTAACGTTTTAATTTTGGCGTTAGAAGTAAAATGTGTAAAAACACATTTGTTTGGAGATTTGGAGTGTATAAATTATCCCATGAAGCCAAAGATTCCTGCAGTTGCTTGGGACTCTGAGAGCGGGTGCGCACAATGACGTAACACACGATTTCATACATACAAGGTATCACGTGTGTTGTGTGAGCAAGAAATACAAAGAGGCAACATTTGTTTATGTTCCTCTGCTAATGGCTTCTTGTTGGCAGTGGTGGTGTTGTTTAAAGACCATGCCTGAATGTTTTGATTTAAATATCCTCAATAAAAATGTTCCTAGCAGTTCCTTTTAATATATTTTTTAAAAAGTCTTACAATGAAAAAAGTTTTAGCTTAAATTGAAGAAAATTAGAACACTGAGAAAAATTTCAAATGAATAACATCAGCTATTCTGTGTGAAAACTAGAGAGCACTTCATCTTCAAATTTTTGGTGATAATGTTTTGAGGTGACCACAAATTTCTCAGTGGAGGAATGGTGACAGCAGCTATACCTTCAGGATTTTCGTCATTGCTGCTGTTTTAGGGGTGCACGACTAACTGCCTCGTCTGACTTTGGCATAAAGCTATTACGCCTGGTATCGGAAAACGTGGTTTACTTAGGTTGTCACCTGCCTAAATCCACGCAGCGCGTCTTTCCATTCCAGGCTCAGTACAGCGTTATGCTGGGAAATGTGTGACTTTCAGATAAAGAGAAACAAGAGGCCCTGATCTGCAGCTGCTGGTTTGAGCCGTGTGAATCCTACCTGGCTGAAGTCGGCTGCCGAGGGGACGTCCCCACGCGGGGTGCAGAGCAGGTGCTCGCACCGCTCGGGAATGCGAGATCCCCGTGGAGAGACGACATCAACCCGCAGTAAAACTGTTCTCCAAAAGGCCGGGTAGTAAATGTTTTAAGCTTTGCTGGCCTTGGGGTGTCTGTGGTAGCAATTCTGCCCTGCCTTCGCCGAAGGAAACGATCACGGGAAAGACAGGAACAAGCGCGTGTGGCTGTGCCAGCGCGTTCTCGGACAGTGAACTTGGAATTTCATACAGGTTTCAACTGTCACAAGATGTTTCTTTTGTTTTTTCACTTTTTAGAAATAATTCGTGAGAAATACATGAAAACATACATTGTAGGCTCCTAGCATGAAATACAGAACATTTGCAAAGCCAGGGAACCTGGGCTGTGCGCGTCCCCGGCTGTGCGCGTCCCCGGCCCAGCGCTCTTCCAGCCACCGTCCTCCGCGCGCTCAGCCGACTGTGGTGCACCTGACTTTTCGGGCCTCGGGGTAACCCCTGTCCACGATTCTCTAGGGCTCAGGAGTTACAGACATCTCAGAAAGCTGCTGCACCTTCTTCCTCCCTCCTGTCCACCCCCCATCCACGCGTTCTGAGCGTCAGTGTGATAGTCACTGCATTTATTGGCTTTAAAAAGTTTCAGAATGGTAAAGATTCTCCCTTACACGCTACATATTAACTTGAACACGCGGAAAGTCACTGCATCAATCGTTCCGCCGGTCAGACTGTGCCCTTGTGCTTGCAGTCCGCTGGTAGGTTTTCTATTCTGTTCATTTTCCTTTCCATTTTATTAAAAAGAAAAAATTGCTCATGGAGACCCATTAGTGGGTCAACATCTACTACTGGTGAAACTCTGATTGAATTAAAATGATTGACACCAGGCTGGGACTATGCTGTCAAGGAGCCTCCCCTCCCCCTGGGTTATGCGCAGTCGCTGAAGGAGCCTTTAGCCAAATTAATCGCAAGTTACAGACAGCGTAACTTTTCTGAGCAGGGATTTATGAGACTCTGTTCTAAATTTAAGGAATTGTGGGTCTCTTCTTGTTCCCATCAGCATCCTACAACTGCCTCTTTCATTATAATGGCACTTTTTGTCAACACAGTGAAGATATGGAAAACACTATTCCTCGTTTGTGGCGGAATCCAGCAGCACGTTTCTAGATTTGCACGTTTTTTCTCCTCATTATTTAGTCTTCTGTGATGTTTGTTGTTGTTGTTTGTTTGTTTGTTTTCACACTGCTGTCCAATAGGATCATATGTATATGGTAACCAGTTGACCAAAATCATTGTATTTTTTCAAATTTAAATTAGAACGTATTTTTTATCCTACCTGGATTATCAGACAGGTAAGACACAGCCAAACCAACATCCACACAACTGGAAACCATTGCTTCAGTCCACGCGTTGTACCAGAATGTTCTATGATTCCCTCCCACTCCCCACCTACCCCTTTCTTGTAAGTTATGTTTTACCCTGTTTGTAGCCGTTAGCAAAATGTAAGTTCCCTAGAAGTCACAGTTCCCTAATGTAACTGGGCCAAAACTTGAGGAAGCTGTTCATAGTCCGATGAGAGTTTTAAATCATGTTAGAGAAAATGACTTTGACTTGCAATGAGGGAACTTTGTTCAGATCACATCTTAGCATGAGGAAGGGCTGTGTGAGCTCTGCGTATTTACAAAGAGGCTCTTGTGGACCCGGTTTCCTCCTCTGTAAAGTCCAGATGATACCACTGTACTAACCTCACAGACACAATGCCTAACGCATGTAAATTTCTTGGTAAACCTGGAAAAACCCTGAAACAGAGTAGATCTTCTGTATAGGGAGAACTATTATTACATTATTTTTGTCACTTCTCCTTTCACATTAATCTGGGAGCCACATCTGCCCCCTACCCCCACCCCGAATCTGAGATGGTGACACAGGGTCTGTGTACTTTCCTGTAAGGAGCCCTGCAGGGCTGCAGCGGGCAGGGTTCCGGTGCATCCAGCATTGAGTATGTCCTTTACAACTTTTGGGGGCTCAAATGCAGAAAGACGACAGGGCTTTGACAGTCAATGGAGACAGAAATTTTAGCAACAATAATAACTGAAATATATAGGAGAAATTTTAGCGTTATCATGACTTACTGTTAGAAGAGGCTGAGTAAATGCATTAGTCACACATCAGCTCTTTTAATTACCATTTTAAAGCTTCAGCAGTTCTTTTATCCTTTATGTTTAATAAGCTATTATAGCATTTCCATATTATCAGCAAATTAAACTTTTCTTCCATTCAGAAATGAAACCTTTAAAAGTGATTGAAATATTATATTTTGGTACATAGCCGAAAGCCATTTCAAAGTGAAAAATTCAGAGAGAATTCCCTTTCTCTGTTCTTCCATACAGGTGTGCACATTATAAGCTGAAAGGAAAACTTAAGTATAGGCAAAATCTTCTTCTGCAGAAACGTGTAGTACCTTGTACCACAGGATCCACAGATTCTTTATTCTTCGTGTTCCGCTCATCCCTATTTATCCAGTAGCCATTATATTACTATGTTTAATTTTGCATGTGCATGTCTTAGCAAATGCGAATTATTTCATGCATCTGTATTTCACAGTATAGGTTTCATACGGTTTCTCTGTCTATGTATGTATCTGTCTTTCTGTTAATCTATCTCTTTGTTTTGCAGTTTTGGCCTGGGCCAGGTTCAAACCTGCCATCCCCGGTATATGGGGTTGGCGCCCTACTCCTTGAGCCACAGGCGCCACCCAATTTATCTCTTTTTTAAAGTAAATTTATTTCATGTTAATGTGAGGGTACAAACAACCCTCACCAGGTCAAAATATTTGGCTTTGTTAGGCAGAGTCCCTCTTGTGGTTATGTTCCACACACAAGGTGAGAGCACCCCTCCCCACCTTGTTACTCCTCTCCCAAACTTCAAATGAAATGAGTTTTTCACCCATGTGGGTTTGCATCAGATTGTCTACGGGTTTCATATTAATGTTGTGTACATTTGATAATTGTTTTTCCATTCTTGTGATACTTTACTAAGAAGAATGTGCTTCAACTCCATCCTGGATATGACAAAAGATGTGAAGTCACCGTTATGCCTGAATAGTATTCCGTGATGTGTATATACCAAAATTTGTTAATCCATTCCAGAGTTGATGGGCATTTAGGTTGATTCCACGTTTTGGCAATTATAAAGTGAGCTGCGATAAACAATCTAGTGTAAATGTCCTTAGGACAAAATGATAGTATTTTTCTTTTGGGTAAATGCTTAGTAGTGGGATTCTGGGGTCAAATGGGGGATCTAATTTGAGGTCTTTGAAGATTCTCCATACTTCCTTCCAAAGAGGCTGTATTAGTTCGCAATCCCAGCAACAGTGTAAGAGTGTTCCCCTCTCTCCACAGCTGCACTACAGTCTGCAGCTTTGGGATTTTGTGATGTGGGCTGATCTTAGGAGGATTAGGTGATATCTCAGGATGGTTTTTATTTGTATTTCTCTGATGATCAGGGACAAGGAGCATTTTTTCATATGTTTGTTAGCTATTCATCTGTCTTCCAAGAGAAGGTTCTATTCATCTCTCTTGCCCAGTGATCTATGGGATTGTTGGCTTTTTTTTTTTAGTTGATTAATTTGGATTCTTTGTATATCATAGTTATCAAGCCTTTGTCTGATTCATAATATGCAAATATTTTTTCCTATTCTGAAGTTTGTCTATTTGCTTTGGTTGTTGTTTCCTTAGACATACAGAAACTTTTCAGTTTAATTAAGTCCAATTCATTTATGTTTGTTGTTGTTGTAATTGCCAAGGAAGTCTTCTTCATAAAATCTTTCCCCAGGCCAATACCTTTAAGTGATTTTTATCACATTTTCTTTGAGGATTTTTATTGTTTCATGCTAAGGCATTCAAGTCTGTCATCCATTTTGAGCTACAGGTGCCCAGCTGTAAATCTGTCGTCTATTTTGAATCGATTTTTGTGAGTGTTGAAAGGTGCAGGTCCAGTTTCAGTCTTTTGCATGTGGATGTCCAGTTCTTCCAGCACCATGTATTGAACGGAGATTCTTTTCCTCAGTGTGTGCTCTTGTTTGGTTTATCAAAATCAGGTAGCTGTAAGATGTTTGTTTCATTTCATGTTTTTCTAATAGATTGCAAGTGTCTATGTCCTATTTTTGTGCCAATACCATGCTATTTTGATCATTAGGGCCTTGTAGAGGCCATTAAGAGCCAAAAGACTGATAGGGTGATACTGATACTGTGGGCTTTGTTTTTATTACTAAGAATTACCTTGGCTATACAGGTTATTTTCCAGTTTCATACAAAACAAAGTATTATTTTCCAGTCCTTCAAAGTATGATGTTGGTATTTTAATGGTAATTGCATTGAATCTGTAAATTGCTTTGGGTAGTATAGACATTTTAACAATGTTAATTACTCCTAGCCATGAGCATGGTATGTTCTTCCGTTTGTTAATATCTTCTGCTATTTATTTTCTTAAGGTTTCCTAGTTTTCTTTATAGAGATCCTTCACCTTTTTTGTTAGGTTTATTCCTAGGTATTCATTTTTTTTTTTTGAAGCTACTGTGAATGGAATTGTGTTCTTGATTAGTTTCTCATCTTGGCTGTCATTAGCATATACAAAAGCTACTGATTTGTGGACATTGATTTTATATCCTGAGACATTACTGGATTTTTTGATCACTTCCAGAAGTCTTGTGGTTGAGACTTTGGGGTTCTTTAAGTATAAGATCATGTCGTCAGCAAAAGTTTGACCTCCTCTGCCCCTATTTGGATGCCCTTTATTTCCTTCTCTTGCCTGATTGCATTGGTTACAACTTCCAGCACTATGTTGAATAGTAGTGGAAAGGTCTTTTGCTTTCAACATTCTTAAACAAAACAAATTGCAGCCCAAAATTCTGTATCCTGGTAACTAAGCTTCAAAATTGAAGGAGAAATCAAATCTTATGCAGATCCACAAATGCTGAGGAAATTCTCCACAAAAAGACCAGCTCTATAGGAAATACTTAGACCTGTTCTCAACACTAACCATGACAATGGGCCATGACAATGGACTACTAGCAAGTAAACACCTAGAAGCTAAAGGTGAAAATTTAGCTTCCACAATGGTGCAAAGGATAAAACTACACAAGGGACTCTCACAAAACATGATGACTAGAACTCTACCACACTTATCAATTCTCTCCACAAATATTAATGACTTGAATTCCCCACAAAGAGGTGCAGGCTGGCTGATTGGATAAAAAAGTACAAGCCATCCCTATGCCGTCTCCAGGAAATGCACCTAACCTTGAAGGACAAATCAAGGCTCAGGGTAAAGGGATGGAAAACAGTATTTCAAGCAAATGGAAATCAGAAGAAAGGAGGGGTTATTAGTCTATCTCTGTGTTCTAAGAATATTCACATTTCTCTGTGCCCCTCCATTCCATTGCTTCCACACTCTGCATGATATTTTATGGTGTGTCTTTGCCTTGTTTTCTTTACTACCCTTATGGTAATTCATTCCCAAGTTGCCTCAGACTTCCTATTACTAGAAATAATACTACAACAAATATCTCTATACACATCTCTCTCATGTCTTCTGGGAGAATTTCTTAGCACTGCACACCAAAGAGTAGAATTCCTGCATCATAAGACATATATAATTTTGTTTTGTTAGGAAATGACAATGTCTCTCCCAAATGGAAATTACAACTTATATTCTCAGCAGCAGCAATGGAAATTCATGCCTTTCATATCTGTGCCAATACCTCGTATTATTCAGCATTTTAATTTTTTTTGCGATTTAATAGGTATGACATAATTTCAGGGTCTTTAAATGTGTAATTGTCTGTTCAGTAATGATTGTGAACACCTCTTTTTGTGTGTTTCTTAGCTTTTTTGAATTTTCTGCTCTAAAATTCTCATTCACATCTTTTGTCGTTTTCTCTATTAGGGTTAACCTATTGATTTTCAGGAATTCTTAGTCTGATTGCTCTGCCTTTTGTGGGTTTTAAGTGTCTTTTTTTGTTATATTACACATGTTTGCAGTGTGTTATGGTCACGAATTCTTAATTTTGCATAATTTAATGAAATAAAGTTTTGCTTTAGGGTTTGTGCTTTTGAAATTTTAAGAAGACCTTCTTATCACAGGGATATTCACCAACATTTCCTTCTATTACTTTATAGCATTACTTTTAATATTTAGTGTTTAATTCTTTTGGAATCCTCTTTTTTATGTGTTGCTGGTAGTGATCCAATCTTGTTTTTCCCCATATATTGAGCTATCTTGTCTAACAATACATACTAAAACATTACATTTTACTCCTTGACCTATGGTGTTCCTTTATTATAAATTAAATTTCTGTTTCTCAGCTTTCTGTTGTACTACACGGAACTACTATTTATTCTTATCTAAAACCATATCGTGTTTCTTACTATTTCCTTGTAATTCACCAAAAAATGGGTTGGTCAATTTAATAGTTATGAAGAGAAAGTAAGGTCATTTAGTCCAAATTTCTATCTAGTATTACAATCCCTTTCAACATCCCACAAGGATCATCCCAGCTTCTGTTTAAAGGGCTTTGTTGGTATTTCTCTAAACAACAGATCTCAGTGTTGATTACGTTTGTTCACACATTATCTTTACACTTTAAAATAAAGTCTATCCTCTTGTAACTCCTGCCTTTTCACCATAATTTGCTTTTCTACAGCAGAACTAAACCAGAATTACCTTACCTTATACATGACAATTCTTTAGCTATTGTTGTCACACCCATAGTCTTTTTCCTTGGACTTTACTATCCCCAGCTCCTTAGTCTGTCCTTGAGTGCTGGGATATTCAGACACACCTCACTATAGCTGTCCTCTGTCTGCATAATCCATTTGATCTTTGATCTTTTTATGCAACTAGAAAGCAGATAATTCAGACGCTGTCTGGCAAATACAGACTCCAATTAAATTAAAGTCTTTTTCCACGTGGACACAAAACACTGTGGCTGGATGCCCTTTCCTTCCCTTAGCCAATGTAACCCTTAAAATGGAGCACACTTTGAAAGACAGATAAAAGTGAAAGTCTGCTAACCATCACCACTGGACTCCCTTTAAACAAAGAAAAATAAAGGAACATTTTTCAGTGCAATTAAATTTGTGACCTTCCAAACCAACTTTCCATGGGCTAACTCAGACGTTAGCTTGCTGCTTGTAAAGACAAACACCAGTATTGGTTACGTCTGTGGTCACACCCATTCAGTACACTGCATCTGCTATTGTAATTTACTCCACTGGAGATCCGGTTTTTAGACTGCTCCACATCAAATTAGCCAAGATAATGCCTGGACATGTTTCTTTCCTATTTTTAGGCAAGATTTTCTCATGCATCATTCAGTCCTCAGCATGAATATGTCTAGGAAAATATTTAGAAAGATGACTTTCCCCCTTCGGAGAAGGAGAGAGAGAAGCTTAAGGACCGGTGGCAAGTTCTGTGTGAGGAGACCCCGAAGTGCAGATCCTGTTGGCCACATGACACGCGGCTGCTGCGGCCAGCTCACCTCCGGGCTCTGCTGGGGGATTAGCTGCACCACATCCTTCTGCACATTCCCGCTGTGCGCCTGAGATCCTGGGAAGAGGCCCGGCAATGATGCTGTTCATTGAAGAACTTCAGCACGATGAATTTTCTTAGTGTATTTTTCCCCCATAAATTCTTCGTTACACAGCTTGAAAAATACTTTTGCTGCTTTGAGCTTCAACACATTTCCCTAAGCAATTTCTAGCTTATTTTGACAAGCTGTCTCCAGTTTGTGTTTGGACGGGCAATTTGCTTGAATGCATTGAGAATGAGCTTAGAGATCTGTGGGGCTTTGCCTGGCTGTGTTCAGGCACAATGCGTCTCATTCCTCAGAATCTGAGTAGAGGGTTTTCTCCTCACTTTTGCCTTGCTCTTTACTGGAATTAATGATTCACTTTTTTGCGCCTTCTTCAAAGACAGTTCACAGTATTACTATAGCATTCATTTGCTCATTCATTCAAGAAATATTTAAGTGCTAAATAAATCAAACTCTGTGCCAAGTCTTAAGGGTGTAGAATTAAAAAGAAGTTACTGTGTCACTTAAAAGAAGCTTAAGATTTAGTGGTGGGGATAAACACATAAACCTGTTAGTGGTAGTTACACGGTGTGGTTTTGGATCAGTTAAGCCTTGATAGATGGGACATCTGACTCGTGTATTGAAGGGACAGGGGTCTGTAATGCCGTATGTCCTGTACGTATTGACTCCTCTGCTAGAGCGCTGCAACTCTTGGGCTAGAAAACCTCAGCTGTTCATCTCTGTATTTCCCCGGAAAACCCCCTATCTAGCAAGGAAACGGATGTGTGTGTTAAAAGTAACTTTGTGTGTCACACTTAACCCTGTGTGTCAAGTGCTCAAAAATATTTCATAGACATGAATATTTTTGTGCCAAGGATTGTGCTGCTCTAATTGTAAATACTGAATACCTTGCCTTTAACAAAATATCGTTCCCAATTACCCATAGGGGTTATAACACATAGTTTTTAAAAACTCAGTAAAATTAAAAAAGGGGGAAATTAAGAAAACTTCTGGAGAGTTTGGAGAGCTATTTAGGATCAAGACATGTATTACACGTAAGGCCTTTCCATCTAGCAATCTGTGTCTGCCCTTGCTGGCCCTGCCTCCCTGGGACAACCTCGAGATGCAGAGTTTGTGTAACGTTCTCACGTCAGCTTCACTTCACTGAGCGACAAAAACTAAACACGAACAATTACCTTCATCATATTTCGACCTCTTTTTTTTCCTGGGGGTTTTACCCGATGATAATGGTTTAATCTGTTATCCCACCCGTTAAACTGCCCATGTTTAAAGCAAGCACCATCGTGAGTGGCTTATACCAGCAGCCAGGCAGGGGGGAATTTTCAGATGTCATAGCAGTTCAGGGACAACAACGTGGTGAAACAGGAGGATTTCTTGATGTAACAGGAATTTTTTTAAAGCATTATCTGACCACATTCATTACTTCAATGAAAATTTTCTGGTGTTCAAGGAGAAAGGAAGAAGGGGTGTGATGGTAAATGTGTTTCTAAGTAGAAAACAGCCACCTTTGTCCTCTCTGCTTCATCGTCAATTCTCTCTGATATAACCACAAACTTTTCTAAGTGTTTTGTCCAAAAAAAGTTACTTTCATACTGACTGATGTCTCTCTAAGGATTGTTAACCTCAAAAATAATAGCTGTATGCTAAGGATAGTGCTAGTCATTTTATTTATATCATTAACTAAATGAGAAAATCCCTGAACTTGGTCCATTCTCCTGTGTTCTACAGCACAGGGAGGATGTCCTTGAAACTATGTCTATCTGAGTCTTAAGTCTTAGCTCATTGCATTGAATTGCCCCAACTCCCTAGAATATGTTTGTAAAGATGCTCTATAAATTGGCTCCATGCCCATAGCACAGTGGTTTTGGTGCCGGCCACATACACCAAGGTTGGCAGGTTCAAACACAGCCTGGGCCAGCTAAACAATTGCAACAGCCCAGTGTTGTGGTGGGCACCTGCAGTCCCAGCTACTTGGGAGGCTGAGGCAAAACAATTGCTTAAGCCCAAGAGTTGGAGGTTGCTGTGAGCTGTGATGCCACAGCACTCTATCCAGGACGACATAGTGAGACTCTGTCTCAAGAAAAAAAATAAAAAGCTACTCTATAAATTTAATAGATTCTTGACAATCATTAGCCAGACACAGGAAAAGAAAATTTTCATAAAATTTGGAGAGAGGAAGGAAGAAGCCAACAGTTGAGGAGAAGGTCAGACTTGAGGCAGCAGTGTTAGTGTGTTGGAAAGAAGTTTGGGAACGTGAGGGGTTGTTTACAATGGCAAGCCGTCCTGGCAATCTGCAACTGTTAAGATCCAGGCTGCCGATGGGTCTAGGGGGACGGCAGAGAGCGATGTGACAGTGGAGAGGGAGTTGGGGAGATGCAGACCTGGAGGGCATCTGAGAAGCCAGTCAGGAACACTAGCTCAGCCGAGCAGCTGTGCTCTCCAGCAGCGCCAGCGCTCAGTGAGCAGCAGTGAGAGAGATCTGGTTCAAGGTTGTGTGCGTTGGGTCTTCTTGTTGGAGTTCTCATAACTAGGCCCTGGTGAACTTGGCCCCAACTGTGACTTTGGATTGCATTTGTCGAAACTGTCTCTCCTGCTGCTGTCTGCTACAGGGCGCAGGTGAGGAGACAGTGATGTTTGGGCAGGTGCCATGGGTCTGAGCTGGGAAATGTGAGAGCTCTGAGCCCTTCTTCCCATCTCAGGAGCTCTCTGACCCTCTGCCTTGCACCAGGCCAGTTGGTTGGCATTCCGGGATTTGTACATGTGAGACCACCCTGCACCTTGGCCTGAGGTTTCAAGCCTGGCCCTGGGGAGTGGACCACTCTCCCTCTTCAGCACATCATTACTTGAGCTGAATTCAGCAGGGTATCCAAGATGCTTCCACAATGAACTGGGGTGACCATCGTTTACACAGGAGAAAAAGAGGCCTCATGTGCACTAATGGAGAAAAGAGATCTAAATACCACTTCTGTATCTCTTATTCTAGATCTTAATCAATAAATCATTATACTTCCCATGGGTCTGTTAATTTATGTAAATTTTAAAATGAAACTGTTGGTAAATTCCTGAATTCTGCAAAACATATTCCCTGGGGGAGACTCTGGTGGGGACCCCGGTGGGGTGGATGCTGGTGTGCGAGTTCAGCTGCAGAGCTCTCTGAACTTGGGTGACCTTGCTCAGGGCCAGGAGCTATTTGTAAACATTCCAGGACCTGGCGGGAAGGAGTTGAGCTTGGTGGTTCTGCAGTAATCTTGCAGCTCCTAGCGGGTCTCACAAGCATCCCCCCATAAAGACATGGTTTGTGACACAGTTTTTAATTGAAATTAGAATTATATAAAGCACATGTTGGGTGGAGCCTTGAAATATGTTTCGAGGTCACTGAGACCCCACCTTTTAGGTTTTTGTGTGCCCTTATTTTATTTATGTCATTTGTTACTAGTTTCCTGTATGTCTGAACACAATTGTTTTAGAGAGCACTTTGATTTTTTTTTCTTTTTCTGGTGAGGAAAAATAAAGCCTTGAGAATGAAGATTGGGTCATACAAAAAATAAAATATGTGTGTGAAGGCCAGGGTGAGGTAGACAAGAAGAAATGCCAGGACCCTTCCTGGAGAGGCCTCCTCAGAGGTGCTCATGAGCACGGGGGACCTTTCTAACGACCTGTGCTGTGAGATTACGTGTGGCCCTGACAAAGATGCCACGTGTGTCCTGAGACAGCACTCACTCCGTGGTTTTGAAACATTAACATAGAACAGTGGTTCTCAACCTTCCTAATACCGTAGCACAGTATTTTAATGCAGTTCCTGTGGGTCACGACCCCACAGGTTGAGAACTGCTGATCTAGAACAACCAAAAGCACACACACTTTCCCCCAGGAGAGCACACAGAGCCCATTTTTGCTGAAGTTCCAGGAATTCCGAATGAGCTTGACGAATCGATTCCATCGAATACACATGACCCCACAGCCTGCCCATGGGCCACTTTCATTCGGGTCCAGCCCACAGTGCCACATGGAAAACGGTTTGAAGAAATTCTGAAACAGACAGGAGCCAGGCATAAGGTTTTCTCGTTTAAATCTAAACAGACCCACAACTTATGGAAAAATTGGACCTTATCTTCTCGAAAAATTACAGCCTATAATTTGCAGAATGATTTTAATTCTGTTATCTTATATGACTCCCTGAAAATATATTATAACACATACTGATTTCATCATAAACGTGCTTTACGCATTAGTTTTACATGCCTGGCTCCTGTAAGCTTTTATATTTGTTAACAACCATGTCAGAACAAGGTCAGCTGCTAGAGAGTCAAACTGCGCAAGGCTCCAGGAGAAGCTGAAGAGAGCTCAGTGCTCCAAGACACGTGGGGAGATAAATTCATGGGTAATTTAGTTGTACTGATATTACATCCTGGGAAATATTCAAAATATGGAAAGTTAAAGATTGAAATAGAGAAGGTATTGGACATTTACATATGTTGCCCAATCTTAATTACATATCAAGCAAAATGATATTCTTCTAACATATCAGAAATTGTCTATGCCGTGTAGCAAACTGACCAAAAATTGATCACAGAGGCCAATTAAACCAAGCTGTGCTCCAGCTAGCATCCTGGAATGGGAGGTATAGGATGTTTATTGGGCTGTGGGAGAAGGATAGAGGCTCTGTAAATTTAAGGTAATGCAGCCAATTTAATTAAACATCGCTTACAGTCCTTTCTTTTGAAAATAGCATTTTTATCTTTAACCTGACCTTCTCCCTAAGTTTGTTTAAATTGCTTGTTGATACTACGCATGATAAAGGTTGGAGCTGGTCAGTCCCTCACAGTGTGCACCACACAGGGCTGATGTTTCTGACCAAGGCCCTAAGGAACAGTATTAGTTACAGAACGTAGCATCAGGAAAATGATGGGATGTGTCTGGCTATCTACAATATATAATGATTTGAAGGACTGAGAGGGCTAAGAGTTTCACAGAGGAAGTTAAGCAGAAAGACGTTTTTGAGAGTCCCTAGGTGTTCAGGACATGCTCTAATATGTTAATGTGAGATGTTGAGGCAGAGCCCAAACCAACTGCAGGAAAATCTCCAGAGTTTTTCTTCATTTTTTAATATTTTAGACAAATTCATTTAAAAAGGTGACAAGGAAGAAGAGTAAAAGAGTGACTATCTTTAAATGAATGGGCTGAATGCATCATTTTTCAATTTTATTTAGAAAGTCCTATAATACTGCTTCTGAGATCATGGTCCCGTCAAAAAGATGAAAAAAGAGACACCCCGGGGATAAAGTTGACTTGGGGCTGAGCAGCTTCATGGGAAATTGAGTTATAGTTATAAACCGACAGGTTAAATCTAAAAGCCGTATGAATTTTCAGGATACTGTAAACCTGAGCTAATCTCCTTCCGCTCCTAAGGGGTCGTGAGTGCACGTTGTGCCACCGTCCTGCGTCTAAGCCCTTTAGATGTGCTCACTTCTGGCTCTGCACAATAACCAGTGGGAGAGGGTAATTGTTTTCCTGTTGGGTGGAGGAGAAACTGAGTCAGTGTTTAAGCCACTTTCCAAGATTACGGTGAACCCAGAGCCCCCGTCCCACCTTCCTCCCTCAGATTCTGACCCCCAACTCCAGCACCCTTACCACTCACCCAGACTGTACCCTGGAGACTTGAAAAACACCTCCCCGTTTCCCATTTCACATGTATTGCCAGAGAGCTTCAGAAGTGTTTTGCATTCCCCTTTTAGTTTTAGCATTAAAGAAATAGGTCCCCAAACCCACTGATCTTGGACTGGAGTCTCACAGGACCCACCACCCGGCCTGGGTCCCCAGCGGTCCCCACCATGTATCAACTGAGGCTTCTTGACTGTTCAGTGTTGTCTAGACATGGCGCCCATATAATTTGCTCCATTTCATCACACGTCCTCTAAAAATACCACATGTGTTTTGGACTATAATACTTCTTTGGAAACCTTTTATTAATCAAAGAATAGGAGCCAGGTTTTCAAATCCATGGTTTTTGCAGAGGTCATCAGAGTGGGTGCACGGTGAGCACAGGAGGGCATTTCAAAGAAGGCGGAGGGGCAGCCGGACAACACTGCACACACACACGCACACACAGACACGTAGACACACACACGCACACACGGACACGTAGAAACACACACACACACAGATACGTGGACACGCACACACACAGACACGTGGACACACACGCACACAGACACGTGGACACACACAAACACACGCACACAGACACGTGGACACACACGCACAGATACGTGGACACACACAAACACACACGTGGACACACACACACACAGATACATGGACACACACACACACAGACACGTAGACACACACGCACAGATACGTGGACACACACACAGACACGTGAACACACACGCACACAGACACGTGGACACACATACACACCCCTCTGCTCTCGGAGAAGCTCACAGGAATTTAGCTCCGAGTCAACGTAATCCTGGTCTCAATCCATCCATCTGCCTTCTTCCCACTCCACCCCCATGTTCTCAAAAGCAATAAAATGTGTTCAATGTAACTTTTCCATGTTTTAAACATTTTTCAAAGTATCCTTAATAATATAATGATGTTAAGGCCCTTATTTACCATTACTTCTTTTTTTTTTTTTTTCCTGCAGTTTTTTTGACCAGGGCTGGGTTTGAACCCACCACCTCCAGCATATGGGGCTGGCGCCCTACCCCTTTAAGCCATAGGCGCTGCCCCCCCATTACTTCTTTATTTATAATTTCCTACATCTCCCAATAGCACGGGAAGTCTCCCAAAGTCGTCCCAGCATTTACTGTGTCTGCCGTAGAACTGAAAGGCTTAGACAATCTCACAGGTCTTCCTGGACTGTAAGATTTCTGTTTGTTCTATTTTCTTTCTCTCACCTGGCCTGTACTGAGAAATAATAGCCTGAAGGCTAGGAGCAAAAATGAATTCTTTTTGTTAATCAAAAAGCATGGGAAATGTACCTTGATCTAAAAAATATAAAATAATAACAACAATATGAAGAAAAACTGCCATTGTTAGTGAAAAATGTGATGATCTGTTAAAACATAATGTACATTTTTTCACAAGATTTTTTATAATCAAAGATCAACCTTTTTGAAAACAACCTTAAAAAGCATGCTCTGGATTTTCTTTGTTATTCTTTTTGTTAGTTTTGCAAGGTTCTTTTAGAAAGCACTATTCTCCTGTTAAAGTTTTAATCAATATTTCACACGCTGAAATCTTTTTCTTTGGCACAATGAGTTATCAAAGCATTTTTCTTCCCTAGACAGCAGCTTTGAGCTGAAAATGACAGCAGACTTTGTGTGGCCATCAGCATCAAGATGAGACGGGACGCCAAAGGGGATGCCTTTTCCTGGGTATAACTCTTAAATCAGCATAAGCAATACACAAATTCCTCCTTTACAAAGGTAAGTTTTGCTCTGTGGAATAACTAATGCTGATCTTATGTGATTTTTATCACTTTGCACAGCTGCACGGTTGGAAATTGTTTCTGTGCTTATGTGACTTTTGTTTTTCTTTGAGAATAGTTATCTCCAAAATCTACAGCAAAGTTTTTTACTTAATATTTCTTGTGGTTTGAATGACATGTGCAGTTAAATATTCCAGGTAATAAATTAGTCCCTTTCAACATGAACACTTTTTCTTATGTTATGAAAAAGAGAGAGAGAGAGAGAGAAAATATGAGAATGAATAAGGATCACCAGCCTGCCAGATATAGAAGTGGCAAATTGGTATTGGGTTTAAACCCGAAAATAATTTCTCTCTCCTTCCCTCTCTGTCTCTCTTCTCGTCTTCCTTACTATATATTTCATTATCTGTATCCTGGTTATATTTGTACCAGTACAAGGGTTTTCTCCACGAAGACCCTGAAAAGGAGCATGGATTGAGTGTGGTCTGGCTCAGACATTCATGAACTTGAAAGTTGCCTGTGCCACCTACTAACATGTGACTCTAGAAAAATTACTTAAATTCTTGGCATCTTTTTTTCCCTTAGATGTAGCAGTGCCTGACTCACTGTCAGGGTGGGAGGATTCAGGGATATAACCCATACAAGCACCTGACAGGGAGTCTGACACGGAAGGGAGCTTCATGTATGTTTACATTCATCTTCGTCCATTTGGTGTTGCTTTGTGGCAACACTTGAGACTGGGTGATTTATAAAGAAAACGGTTTGTTTGGTACATGGCTCTGAGATGGTATAAGAAGCATAAAGCCAGCATCTACTTCTGATGAGGACCTTGGGTTGCTTCCAGTCAAGGCAAAAAACAAAGAAAAGCCAGATGTGCAGACATCGCTGATGAGGGAAGCAGGAGGGAGGGCTGGGGCCGGGCTCCTGTGACAGCCGCATCTCGGGAAACTAACAGTGTGAGACCCCTCTTCCAGGTAGGGCACTGGGCCATGTGCCCAGGGTCCACCCTCCTGACCCAAACCCTTCCCACTGGGCCCCCCTCCAGTATCCAAGATCGCATTTCACCATGAGGCTTAGAAGAGACAGCATCTGAATCACAACGTCATTACTATTTATGTAGTAAGGCCGAAAATGTTCATACCCATTTACAAAAGGAAGAATTTAATTTCCACCCACACCTCTGCAATTCATGTATGAGTGTTTGGTTACCTTTGTTCCAATGAGGTTGAAGAGGTAAACCAAGGTCATTTCCTAAGAAGAGAAGGCAGGGTATAAATCATGTGGTCTCCTGGGGTTAACATCTTAAACATGGATTTCCTTATACAGTCAATATTTTTTAAATATTAGGTAGCTCCAGACTTTTATCATGTAATGCTCTGGAACTGACCAACTAGAAGGATTCTTAAAAACAAAACAAACAAACAAACAAACAAACAAAAAACAAAGCTGGTAGCAAATGAGATAAATGTACAGTTGAGGTGTGAGTTAAATTTGCTTCTGAGTCACCTAACACAACACAGGTTCCATTAGCAGAGGCTGTGGCTCTGGGATGATGATGGCTTTCTGGATCCCTCCCCTCCTGGGAAGTGTTGGCTGAGAGAAGATTAACTCATTTTCTAAGGCCTGGCTCATTGCCCTGCATTCTCTTCCCTCTCACCATTCAGATGGTGGACACACGTGAGCAAAACAAGGACGTGTGATGCTGATATGAAAAATGGAGTTAATGACCCACGGAATGCACAATGCAAACAAAACCATTTCAGCGCACCAGAATTTGCATCTTTTGCTCATAAACAATGAATAGGCACTCTAGAAATTAGTCAGCTTTTAAAATTTTAATTAATTTGAAATGTTAAGTGGATTTTAGGTGTTTACTTCCTAATTGAAAGCTTAAGGAAGGCTAATTATCAACAGAGTTTCTGGGAAAGATTTTTCTACAACCAGGAAATTCTCACACATGGGAATGCTTTACATATGAGGTCAGACAAAGAGTCGATGGTCTCATTCTAGAAAAGGTGCTGCACGCCTCATTGCTGAGTACCAGTGTGACCAGCTTCCAAGTGCTCCTCTTGGAACCAATGCTGGCACCTGGTTCACCCTTGAAAGCCATTCTGGAACTCTTTCTGGAATGCCCATCACAGCTGTTGTCGTATTACTCTTGATTTCTGAAGGACATTAGAGTAAGATCTTGATGCCATCAAAATATCTTCCTATCGATATTTCCTCTATATTTGGGTAAATAAAAAAAAATTGGGGCCAGATCAAGTGAGTAGGGAGGGTTTTCCAATACAATTATTTGTTTATGGGCTAAAACTCCCTCACAGACAGTGCTGTGTGAGCCGGTGCATTGTTGTGATACAAGAGCCATGAGTGCACTTTAAGTTAACATTTTCCCAGTTGTTTCTCTATTGATGTTTTTGCTGACAATTCAAAGCATCTTTTCAATGTTGTCTTCAGTTCTGTTCCTTACTGGCTGCACTGACCTTTCTTGATCAGTGACCCTTTCTCTCCCCTCAGAAAAACATTTCATCCATTTATACAATGCTTTTTTCTTTTCTTTCTTTCTTTCTTTTTTTTTTTTTGAGACAGAGTCACACTTTGCCACCCTTGGTAGAGTGCTGTGGTGTCACAGCTCACAGCAACCTCAAACTCTTAGACTCGAGCTATTCTCTTGCCTCAGCCTCCCAGGTAGTTGGAACTACAGGCCTGCTACAATGCCTGGGTATTTTTAGAGACAGGGTCTTGCTCTGGCTCAGGCTGGTCTGGAACCTGTGAGCTTAGGAAATCCACCTGCCTTGGCCTCCCAGATTGCTGGGATTACAGGTGTTAGCCACTGCAACCACCCCAAACACTGCTGTTTTCTTCGTGGCATTACCCCTATATCCTTGGACCAACATGTCCTAATTTCCCTTCCACTGCTGCCAATTTATGAATGTAGGTTCTGCTCTAACTCAAGCTCTGCTGTTTTCATGACGGCACAGGAATACACACAGCAACAATATTAAACAGCACTCAGCAGGACATTCTCACAGGGTGACACAAACACAGCTGGGAGACACTTACAGATCAAGGTCATGAAACCGAGTTGTTTGTGCAGTGCTGCACTGTAAGTGCACAATGGCAAGGCCACAAACTTAATTGTCACATCTTTTATGATTTTAGTGCCTTTTAGTAGAGTCTAATTCATTCATTTACATAGATTCTACATTAACTCATTTTATGTCATAATTTTCTACACATCAATTCAGGAAATATTTAGTATAGTAACTATGTGAATAACAGAAAACAGCTTTTAAATACGAGCTTGGTTGGAGTTGGTGGTTCCTTCACACTCATAATCCCAGCACTTTGGGAGGAGAAGGCAGGAAGGTCACTTGGGCCCCAAAGTTTAAAGCTGCAGTGAGGTACACTAATAGTGCCTCTGTACTCCAGCCTGGTTATGGAGAAAACTTCTCAAAAAAACAAACTGTGTGGTAATCATTCAAAGAGTTAAATGCTTCTGCATAAGGACTGAAAGGTCCTTTCACTAGGATTCCCCTCTTCATTTTAGCTAGGATTACTCCCAGAAGTTTCTCTTCTTTGGAAACTGTTATCAGCCAAGTCACCGTTTCATTTAGTGAGTGAAAGTAGCTCTTTGAGAATGTGCGAGTGGATTACAGACTGACCTTCTTTGCCCAGCAAAAGCCCTTAAAACGATGGCTCATTCCTGGGAAGTATCACCGGCTCAAGGTCGGGAAGAGTCACCTATTCAGGTAGAGTCGTCCAGACCAGCTTCACTCCAGGAGAAATTTCCTGTGTGTTCCTAATTAAATTAGCGAAAAATAAGCTTTAAAGCCAACTGTAATCAGAACAGGTTTAAAAATACCCATTGTTTTGCCCACATCCTCATCCCTCACCTGCTGGATGGTATGTTTATAATTTTCCCAGCCTGGGGTGAGCGGCGTGACGTCCTCTCACGGGCAACACGGAGCTGATGCCACAGCAGCAGGTGGCTGCAGGTGAACAGCTGCCCTTAACTCTGTGATGCTAAAACGTAGTGGTCATTCACATCAGAAAATCCTCTGTCTCACTGTGTGTCTGTTCTCAGAGAAACGTTACAAAAGCCTGGAGCATAACAACTTGTAATAGAGCTGCCTTGGGATAAACTGAGATGCTCTTTATTTTCCTTACTGGCAAGAATATGACATTTCTTGGTCTGGGAATAATTACCTTTCAACCCCAGTCCATTAGATCCTCAATATGAAAACCAAATTAACAATATTGCCTGTGGGTTAAGATTACTTGATGAGTCATGTTGGTAACAGTGCAAGATCTTTATTCGGTTCAAAAGATTATTTTAAAGAAACATAAATTACTGAGGAAACCATAAATGTACACAATAACTGAATATGCTTTTTGAAACAGAATTACAGTTTTTATCTTTGAGTGACAGAAAACGTTCTGAGATGGAACAAGATCTGGTAAAGAGAAATTTGCTATGGGGGGTTTTAGGTATTTCTGATATGGACGTACAGGCACCTGCCCTGGCTGTGCACCGATGCTGTTGTCAGATGTGATGGATTACTATAGTTTTGCAAAGTCATGCTTTGTGTCTTTGTGACATAAATCGTTATTTAAAAAGACAGTGATTCTTTTTTGTAGATTTTTTTCATATGTCTGAAATTATGTGTTGTCACGATACATTAAAGGAATCGTCTATATTAAACAATACGTAACAATTACATATTGAAAAGTCTGTTGTATATGTATCTTGGTGTCTTCTCTTTCTTAATAGTTTTTAAGATATGGGCATCCCCGCATGATTATGCTAATTCTCCACTGCTAAAATATCTTAAAATTATTTAAAAGATGCTAATATGTGTATAACTGAGGAGTCCAGGTAACTGTTAATTGGTTTGGAGATGCTGAATTTTCTTACATTTCTAATCTGAAGACTCTGATCCTTCCCTGGGTCAGGCAGTTCCTGCTTCACTGGAAACTTAGCTGATGTTCTTCTGCTGTGGGGCAGAATGCATTGTTCCTCATCCACTTCCAGGCACTCAAGTGGCACTTATCAATGCTTACTAAAATAGTTTTCAATTCTGTTCACTCTGAGGGCAAAAATCATGACTCCCTTGCTCACCAGTGTGTGGGTGAGAGACTTCCCAGTTCCTGGCCCATAGCAGGTGCTCAAGTCCTGCTTTAGAATGAATGAGAGAATAACCAAGTGCTGCCTCCCCTGCAGCTGAATCCTGTCTGCAGAGCTCTGAAGAGGGGTATGAGGTGAGTGTGCCCCTGGGCTTGCCTCAACATAGTCTGCTGTGATGTGCCTTTGAATGCCACCCAAGCTGAACCCTCCTCCACCTCTCCCCTCACACGTTTTCAGCCAGTACAGGTTTGAACTCCCTTTATCAGCTTTCCTATCTCCAGACCTTCCTCTGTGACTTCTGAAGTCTATATTCTGATTAACAAACACTGTACGGTCACAAACGCTGTCTCATCAAAGTATTGTCTTCATCCGTTTTCTTTAGCTGGCAATGGCTCCCCCTTTATGCCATCATTTTCCCTTTCAGGAGAACATGCATTTTCCAACACCCAGCCTACTTTCATCAGCGTTGACCTGTGAGTTTGACATTCTTCTCAGTTCTCAGGTCCTGATAAAAACTCGTCCATTATTATGAAGAAAAAACAAACTGTGTTGCTGTTTGCAGGCATCCTATAAAAGATTCTATAAGCAGGCTGGGTGTGAAGGCTCATGCCTATAATTCTAGCATTTTGGGAAGTCATGGTGGGAGGATCACGGGAGGCCAGGAGTTGACCAGTGGGAACAATATAGTGACACCTCGTCTCTACTAAAAACAAACAAACAAACAAAAATGAAATCTCAGCTACTGCGATACTGAAGCAGGAGGATCATTTGTGACCCTCAAGGCTTCTGGGTAATATGGTCAGGCACTGCAATCCAGCCTGGATGACAGAGGGAGCTCTTCTCTCAAAAATAAAATAAAATAAACAGATTTGTAAGAATTTTTTAAATTTCAAAACATGATGTGGGTACAAACGTTTTGGTTCACACGGATCCCTTCTGTAACACTTGAGGCAGGGCCCGCAGTGCCCCTCACAGAGGCTGTGCCCACTGGACCCATTGGGCAGGTTTCTGCCCATCTCCTCCTACACCTCTTGATTTTCACCGGGTTTTACTTCCTTCCGTGCACCTGTGAGCTCACCAGTTATTCCAATTTACACTTAGGATAATGGTCCCCAGTTCCCTTTAATTGTTGCGAAAGACATTAGGCATTCACCCTTTTTTACGGCTGACTATTGTCTTATGGTTTACATTCGTCCCATTTGGTTAATCCATTCACAAATTGATGGGCACTTGGGTTGATTTCACATCTTTGCAGTTATGAATCATGCTGCAATAAACATTTGGGTGCAGGAGTCTTTTTGACAGAAAGATTTTTTCTCTGGGTATTGCTGGATCAAATAATAGGTCTGCTTTTAGGTCTTCAAGGAATCTCCATACTGTTTTATACAGCTTGCACTAATTTGCAGTCTCATCGACAGTGTATGAACGTTCCTCTCTCTCTGCATTCATGCAGCATCTATTGCTTTTGGACTTTTTAATAAAAGCCATTCAAACTAGGGAAAAGGAATATTTCATTGTTCTAATTTGCATTTCCTTGATGATTAGTGAGTGAACATATTTTCACGTCTATCTTCTTTTGAAATGCAACTGTTTCTTGTCTTTTGCCCACTTTTTAACTGAGTTGCCTGTATTTTCTCTTGCTGACTTGTCTGATTTTTTTCTAGATTCTCGTTGTTAGCTCTTTTTCAAACGTATAGCTTGTGAATATTTCATCTCATTCTGTGGGTTGTCTATTTTCTCTATTGATTATCTCTGTAGCTCTGCAGAAGTTTTTTAATTTAATCAAGGCCAATTTATTTATTTTTATTGTTGCTAAGATTGCCCTTGGGGTGTTTTTCACAGATTTTTGCCTACTCTGATAGATAGAATAGCTTTTCCTACATTTTCTTCATGAAATCTTACGGTTTAATGTCTTATATTTACACCCTTCAAACTACACTACAAGGCTAAGTAACCACCACAGCATGGCATTGGCACAGAAATAGAGCCAGACCAGTGGAGCGGACAGAGAGCCGGACATGAAGCCACCTACATGCAGGTGGCTAGTCTGTTCTCACTGCGATGTGCACGGGGAGGAGGGGAGAAGAAGCCCTCGTCAACAAATGGTGCTGAGAATATCAGACAGTCAAATGCAGAAGGACGGGAGCATGCTAATGGTAGGTTTCTACATGGGTAGGGTTTGATTTGTGTTTCTCTGTAATTTTATTCATTGTTTGGGTTTTCATTTTATTTTATTTTATTATCTTTATCATTAAATCATAGCTGTGTACAGTAATAGTGCAATCAAGGGGTACAATGTGCTGGTTTCATATACAATCTGAACTATTTTCATCAAACTGATTAACATAGCCTTCCTGACATTTTCTCCGTTATTATATGAAGACATTTCTATTCTGCATTTAGCAAGGTTTGCCTGTACCCTTCTAAGATGCACCGTAGGTGTGGCGCCACCAGTTACCCTCCCTCCACCCAACCTCCCCCCTCCCCTTCCCTCCCTTGCCCCTTTCCCCATATTCTTGTGCTATAGTTGGGTTCCAGCTTTCATCTGAGAGATATAAATTGGTTTCATAGTAGGGCTGAGTACATTGGATACTTTTTCTTCCATTCTTGAGATACTTTGCTAAGAAGAATATGTTTCAGCTCCATCCATGTAAACATGAAAGAGGTAATAATCACATATTATTTTACCAAAATCTCCTACCTTCACATAAAACAGTCCCAGCTCCGCTCTATACTTACAGCTCCCTGCCTTGCCTTGCCTCACAGCTGTCTTTCCTTAGAGGCTGGACCCCGGCCCACTATCTTCCTCGCTCCCTTTATCTACCATTGTGGTAGGGAACTTCCATGGCTATGTGGTCGATAAGCCGGTGTTCTAGCTCCTCAGCTCCTCTCCAGCGACACTCGTCTCCGTCTCCTCCTGTCACACATGTGGGGTCACAGTGTAGATCTTACACCTCCCTCCATCTCTGCAATCATAAATCCAGAGCCTGAATTACCAAACACGTCCTCTGCCTTTCTTTCTTACTCATTGTTTCTTATTACAGCTGACCTTTGTCTCTGTTAAGACATCCAAACAATTTATGTCCGTGTTCTGTCTGGCTAGTATATTCTAGAGCACAACCTCTGAACCCAGACATTTGAGTTAGAACCTGTATCTTCTGAACAGCTACAATCTCATAATTATGACTGGTATTATGTCTTTACATAGTGAATTGTAAAATATTTCAGCTTTTCTTTTCCCAACATGTTTAATTCTTTTTTTTTAACCTTATTTTCTCCTCCATACAACCCGGAAACCTTAATCATGAATCAATTCTAATCACACATTTGCTTTTTCTGCAAAGAAGCTGTTTAAAGCTGCTGAAAAGAGCTGCACAAGTGAGCAGAAGCACATCAGTATAAATGATGATCTCCACCACTCTGGGGCCCAACGATGCTGAACAATCCTACTCAGCCTTTTCTGACATTTTCTTCGGTGACTGTTTCAATAATCTTCTCTTTCATAAAGTAAAATCCAACTACGTTTGCATATCAGGTACTGCCTCCGTTGACTGGGATGTGTGTGTGTAAGTGCATTTGTGAGTTCACTCTGCGTTGTGTTACATGCAAGTTTGTATATGTGTAGCTCAGTTTGGGTTTGGGAGCTTGTAACTGCGTGTCACATTGCCTTTCACTTTAGAGGGAAATAGAAGCTATCAACTTACTGCCAAGTTCATGTCTGGTAGTACCTGTTCTCTTTCTGTTCCATCCGGTCACCCTGGGACAGTTTATCCCACTCTTCATTTCTACACAGACTCATTACTTTCTTTCCCTGGGATAGGAATTCCATCTCACCACTAAACTCCAAAACAGGAATACTATTTTTTTAGGTGATTAACAGGTATCGAGTAAGAAAAAGAATATTAGTTAATGAGATTAATTTGGGAAAAACACAAAATCTAACAGATTTACCTCGAAATTCACAGAAGCTTTATTAAAATTCTATTATACATGTATTAATAATGTCCTAAAGGGGAATAAATTATGTGACATCTCCCAGAGTTGGAATCAAGAAAAGTTGTCACAAGAACCTCACGCACCCATCCTGCTGCTCAGCTTTCCTGACTGCGGCCTTGCTCCCTGTGAATACGCCTTTCCTCCGTAACCAGGAGAACATAGCCTGTGCCAGCTCCCCTCTCCAGCAACATTTCTCTTTTTCCACTTACAGTCAATTCCACAAAAGGGCTGGAACCCTGCTTTCTCCATTGCATCGTTTTCCACAAATGTGCCTCAGTTTCCCTCCTCCTTCACTGCACAGTCCACACTGGCACTGGGGTGAACCGGAATTGGGTCTTCCTGCTGTTGAATGTAACACGTTTTCTTGTCCATATTACTTCACATCCTAGGAGCATATTATGCTCATTAAACATCCCCTGTTTTTTTTTTTTTATTATAAAACATTCCCTTCTCTTAAATTTTTTGCCCGCCCTTTACTTGTCAGTAACCTTTTGTGATTTTACACTTACATAATGGTGATCCCCTTCCAATGAGATGCTTTCTTGTAGACCACTCATCATTTCTCAAGGCTTTATGTGGCATCAAATGTATTGATTTTCTAAATTGCCTTTAACATAGATTCTCCCCTGACCTCTAGATCCATGTATACAGCTACCTACTAATTACTCCCATGTGAATGACGCTTAGAAACCTAAAAGTCAACACTTTCAAAATTTAAATCATTGCTACTTATTCCAAATCAGTTTTTCTTCTAGTTTCCCTTCAACAGGCCTAGTTGCCTTTAAATCCGCTACCAGGGAATTCTCCTTTATTTCTCATCTCTTCTTCTTTCTTTACCCTGTTCAAACAATTTCAAATTCTTGTTGAATCTACCTAGAATTTATTTCTGAAGTTCATCATGGCTTCCAGTGCCTACTACTAATCATTCATCTGAATCATCGTCACTATCTATGCCAAGGCGATGTTGGCATCCCCTAAACCTGGCTCAGTTTCCCTTGATTGGACCTGTTCTGATTCCTTATGAACATCATTTTCCCACTTAAAACCTTCAAATGACTTCCCACAGTCATTGGAAAATAGTGATCTTACAATCCTGGAAGCTAATTCTAAAATTTTTATATTAAAATTTAGATTGCCTACTGCACACAGCATTTGTTTGAAGAGAGGTAATTTCAAAGAGTTTAGTTATTTTCATCATAAAGAACAAAGAAATCACATAAAAACATTTAAAACACTTTAAAAACATTTTAAAATTAAATGAGTCAGTGTTAAGCAAGTTACGATACTAGGGCAAACATGAAGCTGTGGTCATACTCCGCTGTGACAAGGAAGCCCGCTGTCATGGAGAAATCAGCTCATAAAGGAAAGAAATGTTTGCCTCCTTCCCTTACACAGGTGAAGAGAATTAACCAGGTATTACTTTCCTAAGGATAGGCTTTCATAAAGTCTGACAGCATGTTACCAGGTAACAATAGAATTTCCGAAGAGTTCAGCTATGGATTTCCTTACAGTGATAGTTATGGCCACCATCAGGGCAATACAGAGACAGACAGATGGAATTTAATTAGTTGAAAATATATTCAGTTATTTATTAAGTCTTTGGCATCTTGAACCTTCACTTGTTATATTTTAGCAATAACTTTATTGATCAACTGACTCAGTTTCAGCTGTTGACCATTTTTGAAGCTTTAAATAAATCATGTAGAAATCTGCTCAGTGTGACATTGGATTACAATGTTTGTCTCTAGGGGACTCATTAATTTTAAGTAAAGATTTTAAATCTCTGAATGAACTTCCACTCAGGATAAGAAAGACTTCTAGCATTTGTGGTCTTATTTACAGTAACTTCAAAAAGGATGTATATTTTTCATTCTTTTATCATGAAGAATTCCAAAAGAAACAGAAGAGGAAAGAATACTATGCGTTTCAGTTCAAGCCTCACCTGCTCTGTTGGGGCTCCCCGACGACAACATCTCACAAATAGGCAAAGGAACCTTCCACCGTACTGCCCTGTCTCATAATTCTCTGGGTTTGGGTTTATCTGCTCTTTAGTTATAGGACTGAAGTTATTCATCTCTGTTACTTATTTAGAGTATCATTTTCTTGAAGAGAAGTATTCTTCACAAGAAGAATGTGATACATTATTTACATTTGTATGTCTATAATCTACCACAAAATTACCATCAAAGACTTCACGTAATTCTTTTTAATTAAATAATTTGCAAAGTGTTTTGTAATCCTTAGTACCACCTCTAAAGTTAAAATAAATAAAAAACAATCATTTTATCACAAGGACATTTGCACTAAAATGTTTATTGCAGCTCAATTTGCAAAATGTTACTTGTTTTTTAATATTACCTTGGACCATGGAGCATTTTCTTTATGACCTTTGAAACATTCTAAAGAAGTTTAAATTATTAAACCATGACTATCTTTTCTTGGCATTAAACATAATGCACTGTGCTCAATTCATCAAAAGTACATATTTATTTGAAGAGCTCCTGGATTGCGGCTGGCCCTATTCTAGTTACTGGGATCCTATGAGGAGTACAATTGATAAAGGGAGTCTACAAGGCTGTTGTAACCCAAACTGCATGGCACTGTCACAAAAAAGGAGACACAAATCTATGTATCAGACCAAAAACTAAGATATAAAACCACCCTCATATTAATCTCTAATCTTTGACAAAGCAGACAAAAACACACTCTGGGGAAAAGAATCCCTATTCAATACTTGGTGCTGGAAAAATTGGATAACCCCATGTAGAAGACCAAACAGGCTCCCCACCTCTCAGCACTCACAAAGTTAATTCATACGCACATTATGAATCCACTCCTGTTTGGATGGGGGCTTGGATCAATTGTACCATGGTGTACTGCTCAGCCATTAAAAAGACATGAACACTAAGACATTTTATAACAACCTGGACAGAATTGTAGACCATTCTTCAAAGCAGAGTTTTACAGGAATGGAAAAGGAAATACCACATGCATTCACTATTAAGTTGCAACTATTGATCAATGCCCATGTGCACATTTGGTACCAAAACTCATTGAAAACTAAGCAAGTGTGTGGGGGTTAATTCATGCCTCATGGGTACACTGCTCACTATTTTGGTGATGGACGTACTTATACATTTGACTCAATCTGCACAAAGGCAATTCATATAACCAAATGTGTGTACCCCTGCAATATTCTGAAATTTAAAAAAAAATTCTTTCATCTTCCTTATAAAGCAATCGTTCTCAACCTGTAGGTCGCGACCCCTTTGTAACAATGAAAATACATCCTGCATATCAGATATTTACATTATGACTCATAACAGTAGCAAAATTGCAGTTATGAAGTAGCAATGAAAATAATTTTATGGTTGGGGGTCACCACAACGTGAGGAACTGTATTAAAGGGTCATGGCATTAGGAAGGTTGAGAACTACTGATCATAAAGGATTTGATGTGATTAGTTATAATTCCTATTAAAATGCATTTTTACATCACACTGTTTAACAGAGCCTTCACCTCACTTACTTAATTGTTGTGTTAAGACATTGATACTCTATGATTTAACAACAAAAAAAAGTTATGAGTAAAATAAATAAATAAATAACAATGCATTTTTGTATTCTGAAATGGCAGGATGTGTTTGAATTTTTGATTCGCCCAAAGAGGTGCGTATTTCTTCACAGGCAGTCACTCCAAATTATGTCTCAGTTACTGTGTTCAAATGGTATCCTTGGGTGTTCTAACAGAAACCGGCAGACCAGAATCACAATTCTTGGCAATACAGAGGGGAAAAGCAAAAGGACTTCTGTGATTGTTTTACTAATATAGTCTATAATTTGGGTTTGGAAAGCCTCGTTGATGAAGTATTTTTGCAGACAATCTAGAAACATGATATCCTGTAAATCATCAGAGAAATAAGAAATGAAGGCTATGCCCATAGCTTGTGTGCACGCATCACGCCACCTGTACGCCTCGCGAGGCGAGGACAGAGTTAGGGAGCATTAGTTCAGCAGAGCCATGTGGCCAGGAAAGTCATTTATCCTTTATTCTGGTGAATGTTTTCTTAATGCCTGGAGCAACGTGGACAACACAATAAGAGCAGTTTTGACTTCCAGATTATTTTTTTTAAAGGGAGGGAAACAAAGCTTTAAGAATGGTTGTTTAAATGTCTTTAAGCTGATAGTTATTCAAAAATCGTTTCTGCTATAATTATTACATGGAAAGAGAAACCCATTAGCTGTAACAAAGAGACAGGCTAAATCCAGATCGATTACTTCATAGACACAACTTGCCTTAAATCTCGAAAGAATAAAGGCAATTTTGTTAGATGTGCTGTCCTTTCTCCAAGGATTTTTTTTTTAATTGCTTCAGGTCTGATAGATAAATAGGGTCAAATGGAAAACAAAAACAAAACCCCAGAGTGACAGGTGGGTTTGTTAGACTTCCTCATAAACGGAAAACAATAAAAAATTCTTAAAAGTGACGCTGAATCACACCGATTGTATTAAAAGTCAATGTATCACCGTGTGTCCTCAGTTTCCGGGGCATATTTATTTGTTTTTAATGTTTTATTTGAAACATGTCTTAGCACAGTGTGAGTCGATTAAGTTCAAACCAGAGCAATAGCCTGTGTTAAATCCTTCCCTCGTCCGGAGCGCAGAGCTAGATGAAACGCAGGTGGAAGGTCCCGTCCCTGCCGGGTGGGCTCTGCGGGACCACTGTCTGTCTGGGAAGCAATTAACCGCAAAGCAAGGCACGATGGATCAGGAGCTGTGTTATAGGTACGACCTGACAGGAGGTTCCAGCAAATGGAGGAATTAATTCTGATGAGGGAGGGAAACGCCCTTGAGAGTAGGTTCTGAGCAAGTTTCTTTGGAACAATTCACACTTTGACAGGTAAAAGAAGGAAGGGAACGTGGGGCTGTGGAGGGATGGATGAGCACGGTGACACGTGTGGGGTGTTCTAGAGGTCAGGGTGCACAGGGGGCTGAGACGGGCCACCGAAGCCAAGTCACGAAGGGCTAGAGGGGTTCCGAGTCTATTCTCTAAATAACAGCAATGCACAAAAGATTCCCAACAGACAGTTATACAAGCTCACCTGAGTTCAGGAAGTTAAATTTGGTGCCAAAGAAAGGGATAGATTACAGTGCACAATGCTTCAAACTCAAGAGATTATTTAACAAATTGTTAACACCAAAGCGAGAGAATGTGCAGCCTTTGAGCCACAGCTGTGGCAAAGAAAAGGTAAAGTGGAGGAAAGTACCAGCGAGGTGTGCTGAGCGGTGGGCGTGGGAGGTAAGAACAGGGTCAAGGCAACTTTGGATAGCTAAGGGTAAAGCTGCAATGAAATGAGACACAAACTGACTGAGAAGGTGGGTGTGGACAAGGCGAGGTAAAAAAGCATTTCTTTTTATACAGCAAGTACTTCAAGCTTTGCTGACAGGGTGTCTGTGATTTAAGAGATCATAAAGCTCTTTGAATCTCAGTTCTTCATTGGCTGGGCATTGCAGAGAGCAGAGGAGCAGCATTTTAAAACAGGAGGTCTATAACCAGTCGCGAGAGGTTAGGATTTCAGGGGTCTACGGAGGAAGGTTTTCTTCATTTGGTAGTTCATTTATTTTGAAGGTTCTCAAGTGATATGAAAACACAGCCAGATTGAAACCCTCTAAAACAATGTGTATACTGTAAACGTTATCCCGATATGTAATGAGATTTCGATTTTGAGAATCTCCAGTTTTTGACAGATTATTCTCTTGGTTCTGCTCCCACGTGCCTGACGTCTGTCTGGAGCTGTATTCTCTTGTCCGAGGGGTCTGATCAGCGAGGGGCCAGGTATTGGACCGAGGCTGGGCTAAGAAACTAAGCAGGGCGGGAGCTGACTGCTGCTTACATCCAGGGTCTTGGCAGTGTTCATTTTCCTTACTTTACCCATCACATCTTAGAGCTCAACTCATACCTGGTGCCCCCAGTCCAGGTCTCTCTCCGATTCCCGACATGACGTCTCTAACTTGCTCTCTAGATCTCTAACCTTGGATACCCTGCTGTCACCACAAACTCAGTGCTTCTAAATTAAAATCTACCTTCTCTCCAAGTCTTCAAATCTTCGTCACCGGTTCCAGAAATACATAAGGGGCACTTAACAAGCATATTATTTATGCTAAATCAGCCATCTTTTCCTTCATTCTATTAAATTCAAATTTATTTATTTATTTATTTTAAATTTTATTGTCTTTATTATTAAATCATAGCTGTGTACAATAGTGCAATCAAGGGGTACAATGTGCTTGTTTCATATATAATCTTAACTATTTTCATCAAACTGATTAACATAACCTTCCCGACAATTTCCCGTTATTATATGAAGACATTTGTGTTCTGCATTTAGCAAGGTTCGCCTGTACCCTTCTAAGATGCACCGTAGGTGTGGCCCTACCAGTTACCCTCCCTCCGCCCCAACCTCCCCTCTCCCCTCCCTACCTTTGCCCCTTTCCCCATTTTCTTGTGTTATAGTTGGGTTATACCCTTCCTACGACAGCTATAAATTAGTTTCATAGTAGGGCTGAGTACATTGGATACTTTTTCTTCCATTCTTGAGATACTTTGCTAAGAAGAATATGTTCCAGCTCCATCCATGTAAATATGAAAGAGGTAAAGTCTCCATCTTTCTGACTGGCTTTCACCTTCTTCT